>JAGSPU010000935.1:0-43952 GCA_019321725.1 Paulownia fortunei | reverse complement strand
CTCTTTCAACCGTTTGTGGAAAGTTATTTAACGTCGTCACGATTATCCCAAGTGTTATCATCATTAAGATTTAAAATGGTTGGGTCAATCTCAGTATTTGCTTTACGCAAAATAGATTTTGCACGCGCGTTCGTATATTGAACATATGGACCAGTATCTCCCTCAAACCGAACAACTTCTTCTAAGTTAAAATCAAAATTGTTTGTACGGTCATTCATCAAATCATTGGAAAACAACCGCGCCAGCACCAACTTGTTTTCCGCAACAAAGGGGTTATTTTGCAAACTCAGGATTTTTCTCTTTAATTTGCTTCAAAGCGAGTTCAATGAGCATCATCCAAAACATTTTTCAGCAAAACAACATCGCCCTTACGAGTTGACATTTTTTTACCATTAAAAGTAATTAATCCAAAGGCGATGTGTTCCACGTCATCGGCCCAATCGAATCCCATTAACGACAAAAAACTTTCATTTGAACGAAGTGCTCACGTTGCTCGCCACCGACAACATACAGTGACTTGGCAAAGTCATAAGTCTCTTTACGATAAATGGCTGCAGCTAAATCTCCGAGTCATATACAGCGTCGCCCCATCGGACCGCTTAATCATAGCAGGGGTCAAATTAGGATTAATGGCTGATAAATCAACAATTTGGGCACCTTGAGATTTGACCAAGATATCTTTTTCAGTCAAAATATCCACCACTTATCCATCTTGTCGTTATAAAAAGGCTTTCCCGTTAAATGAGTCAAATTCGATATCCAAACGGTCGTAAATTTGTGTAAATTCTTTCAATGACTCGGCTCTGAACCATTTTGCCATAATTGATGTGCTTCTTCATCACCATCTTCTAATTTTAAAACCAAGCACGTCCTTGATCATTTAAGCTATCATCTTCTTTTTGCCTTTTCATGAAATTCAACATAATAACGCAAGAGCGTAGCGATAGGATCTGCTTTAACTTCAGCTTCTGATCCCCATGTTTTTAAGCATAAATTAATTTACCAAACTGTGTTCCCCAGTCCCCGAGATGATTTATTTTTACTGGATTAAAAACCATTTTTTTAGTGATATTAGCTAACGCATTACCGATCACAGTAGACCTTAGATGTCCCATTGACATAGGTTTTGCAATATTTGGACTAGACATATCAATGGGTAACATTCGCGCCGTTGCCATTTGTATTATCACCATAAGCACCTTTCAAGTCAATAATGGTCTTAATTGTCTGATTCGAGGTTGAATATTTATCAAAAAAAAATTGACATATGGTCCAGTAGCAACGACTTTTTCAAAACCATTTTGATCAATCTTAGCAACAATATCATTGGCAATTTGTTGTGGTGCCTTGTGTAATGTCCTAGCTAAAGTAAAAGTTGAAAGGCGACGTCACCAAGCTCAGATGACTTCGGAGCTTCAAGTTTTTTACAATTTGCTCGTTGACAGATCAGTTAAAACTGCGGCTAAAGCCGCAATGACGGGTTGATTATTTGACATCATATATCCTTATTTATTAATAATTTATTGCCTACAATCATGCTTATAGGCACATAATGACACATATTTGTTCTTGAATTAATAATCTTTCAGCAAGACAGGCGCACATGCGCATTGTATAGTACTTATATTATACCGTATTCACAGCATTATTTCGCCGAAAAAATAAAAAAACCATTTCTAGTCATATACAAGAAATGGAAATTCAATCAGAATTGCCTAATGTTTTGATAAGCTAGCAAAAACACAAGACATTCGTCACGGCAACGCTTAAGCCTCTTCTTCAGCTTTCTTTTCTGGTGCTGGAGCATGTTAATTACTTCGACTTCATCCATGCGCACAACGGCGCGATGGTTCATCTCATTGACTGTTGGCTGATCAACAGGATCATTTTTCAGTAATTTCGACTAATAGCGCGTTATCATAAATTTTTTCAACTTGACCGGTAAATGGTTTTTCTAAATTCCCATACGCTGGTGCCAGTAAGACATCCCCAACATTAAAACCAGAAGTATTTTCTGCAACTTCTTCTACCATATTGACCTCCATTACAACGTTATTTAACAGTTTATTTTAGCACATCCAGCCTATATTATGCTAATATTTGTCCTATTCGATCAATGATTAAACGGGCAATTTCAATTTTTGGTAATAGCATGTCGTTTTTCTGGTTTTTTGGTTTGGACCAATATTGTAACGGCGTTGTCATCTGAATTAAATCCAACATCACTACGACTCACATCATTTGCAATGAGCATATCTGCTTGTTTGGTCTTTAATTTTTTTTGCGCATAGGCCATCAAATTATTCGTTTTCTGCAGCAAAACCTACTACGAATTGATTACTTGATTTTGAATGACCAATTTCTGACAAAATATCAACATTTTGAACTAACGATAAATTCAACCCATCTGATCCTTCTTTTTTGATTTTGGCTCGTTCATTAGCAGGTCGATAATCAGAAACGCGGCTGCACTAATGAAAATATCGGCGGTTTACAAACAAGGATTGCACTTTTTGATACATCTCTGCAGCTGTACTGACATAAACTACGTCCACACCATATATTGTTGGCGCTTTTTGAGTTGATATTAAAGTGACCTTGGCCCCCGACTCAACGCATGCTTGCGCCAAAGCAAATCCCATTTTACCACTAGAGCGATTACTAATATAGCGTACAGGGTCAATTGATTCTTTGGTCCCACCAGCCTAATAATGATCTTCTTATTTAGCAGTTTTGCCTTACGTGCTCGTAATCGAATCGCTGTTTGTGACAGTATTTCAATCGGTTCTGGTAAACGTCCTTTGGCATCATAACCTTCTGCTAGAAAGCCAATCTCTGGAGAAATGATAGCCAACCATCTTGCTCAAGTCCTTTTATATTGCGTTGAACAGCAGGATTATTAACATCACATCATTCATAGCCGGTGCAATAATCTTGTCAGCGTCAGACGCCAAATTGTCGCGTAACAGCGTCATCAGCAATGCCATTAGCAATTTTACCAATTAAATTTGCCGTCGCGGGTACAACAAAAATCTGATCCGCCCATTGTGCCCATTCAATGTGCAATACTTGTTGCATCTTGTTGGGCAAAAAGATCTGTTAAAACGTCATTTTGCGACAAAACAGATAGTGTCTTTAGCAGTGATAAACTCTTGTGCAGAGATTGGTCATTGCTACACGCACATGCGCACCAAATTTAATCAACTCGCGAACTAAAACAGCTGATTTATAAGCCGCCACGCTACCTGAAACTATCACTAATATATTTTTTTTATTATAATCATTCATGCCCTACATTATATCATGAACAGTCTTTCTCGTTACAAATATCAATTTATTGATGATGACTAATAGCCAACTAGCATAAATAGTTGCACTACGAGATCAGCACCATTGACAGAATTAATCCTATTACTGCAATAGTATTACGATTATTTCCAGTATAATTAATATAACCCGCAAATACCATTACAAACCCACCTGTTCGATTGGTTTTCTGCCAATTTCACTATTATGTAGTGTTTCGGGCAAACGAATTCCGATCATATAATTTGGCGTCGTTTTAGCAAGTAATTACCCAAAACAATAAGCAAAACACCAATTACTGGTAAAATGATAGAAATGATATTGAACGGATGATTGAGCGCGTACAATAAAAGTCACAATTGAACGACATTTAAAAGTAAGGCAAACTCCAAATAATGACAGTAAATACCTTTTGATTATCACTACCTTTATGCTTCATTAACCTAATAATAACGTAATTCATAACAATTATTAGCACTGTAATCCAATCACCGCAATTAGCTTTGATGCATACTGATCTTGGCTGTCCATTGATGCCAAAATGGATTGGTAATCGTTGTGGCAAATATTGCCATAACAGCCGCCATAGACAATGGGTAATAAACTAATTAAACTGGGCAACAATATCTTGCTATTTTTCATTTGTAAATCCTTTCAGCCAAAGCGTGGCTTCTTCAAATACCGATAAGTTCAATTCATAATAAATATAATTTTTGTACTTTTGTTCTCGAACCAAGTCCGCATGTTTCAACAATGCCAAATGTGCTTGAAATTGTGGCTTGACTCAATTCAAAATGTTGTGCTATATCGCCTGCTGGCTGGGCACCAGTTTTAAGCATTATTAAAATTTCTCGCCGAACTGGATTAGATAAAGCTTTCATCGTTTCCTGTAATGCCATATCAACTCCTATCATTGTTTTAAACTATTATATCACCTATTTAGATTTTTAACGAAATAGGTTTTAAAATAAAAACCGTGTTACCACGATTTTTATTAGTTTTTGCTGAACTCGCCGAGCTCGCCCGCTCTTGTGCTTTCACATAATCAATTGCAACAACCAAAGCAATCACAAGTGTTTCAAACTGTTCATCTTCAATATTGATGTCATATGTGCTCGACATGGCCAACCACCGTTGATCAACTCGACCAATCTCAAATCCATCTTTTTGAATAGCAAAATTCATGTCCCAAAAATTACCCGTTACATTAATACCTAATCCAGCGATATCATATTTTGGTTTTAAAATACTAAAGCGTTTAGCAATTTCTATGCTTTCGGAAATCCATTAATTTCAAGAGAAAATTTGGGCAACAACTGCCAAACACGATGTGTTAACCGCGCAATGATTTGATTTTGTTTGTCATAAATTTCAAAATACTTTGGGATTCGCCAAAAACTACCGGCCACAGTGTACTCAATCTGATCATACTCATTCATGATTGAAAATTCACTTTGAGCGAAAATAGTTTTTTGTTGCATCAATAAGTGTTTCATTTTAGACCTTTGCCTAATAGTTTGCCAGCAACTGTAATTTACCAAGGGAATCAATTTCTTTGCCATCGACAACGACTAGATTAGCTGATGATTGTGCCAAGGTTGAAAATGCATTGATTGATTGGTTTTGGAAATACTTGTCATCGCGCGCAGCCAAACCAGCTTGCACTGTGTCAATTCGATATCGCTCGGCTTCAGCACGCGTCTTTGTGGCATCAGCTTCAGCCTTCGCTGTTGCCATTAAAGCATCATTTTTGGCTTTTTTGTTGTCAATTTCTTTGAACGTGCCTCACCTTCAGCTTTTGCAATTGTAGCTACACGCTCACGATCAGCAGTCAGCTGCTTGTCCATGGCCTCTTGAATCGAAACTGATGGTCGTAGTTCATCAATGTTGATACGATCGACATTGATACCATAAGTATTAGTTAAATCACCAATTGCATCGGCCAGCTGTACATTGATTTTGGTAGTTGAGCGCCAGCGCTTCATTTTAATTCCATACGACCAATGATATCACGCAGATGGCTCGAACCAATTGCGCCATCGATTCAACTGAATCAGTGTTTTCATACATGTATTTGACCGCATTGGTACGTGGTAGTTTAACGTCACACTTGCCTTAATATCAGCATTATCAGCCGTAATAACCGAATAATCAGGTAAACGTAATGGTCGCATTGCTAAGCTCACATTGCGAATTGTTTGCAAAAAATGGAATGTAAAAATGCAAACCAGCTTCTTACGAGACTTGTATTTTCCCAATGTTTCGACTAATCCTGCATTGTTTTGCGGTACGATTCTAAAAAATAACATTTTGTTTCTCCCTATCTACTCTCTTGGCTGTCGTGCGTTGTGTTAAAAAACACACTGCACAGTCAACCCCCATTTTAACGTTGTTCACATCAGTACTGGCAACAGCTAGTGAAGCTCAGCAACTAATTCACGTAAAGTCAAAATATTGCCATTAGCCTCTAAAATAACGTAATTGGCATCATATTTCGCCCGCCGAAGCATTATCTATCAAATAACGATAATAAATACCTGACACTTTAACCAGCCGGTTGTCCAAATCAAAATCATGTCCTGAAATCACATGCCCTACAAACTGCCGATCTTCAAAAGATTTAGGCTTAACACCATCTTCTAAAATCTTGGTCAAATAATTATTTAGTGATCGGCCTTCTAATTTCGCTTTTCAGCCAAAACCTGATGTAACTCTGGATCAATACGCAATGGAATATTTCCTGATTTAGTTGTTTTTTCTTTTGCCATATCTTTATGATATCACATTTAAATCAAAATGGCTAGCATCAGTGAATAAAATCACAAAATTAGTCTTAATTTTCGTTAAATATTGGTCTTGCGATAATAGTGTCACATCACCCCTGCTAACTTTGTTATCAGGGGTTTTCTATGTCTTGGTAATACTTTTTCTTATATTTATTATTTACGTTTAAAAGTCAAAAAAAAACGGCTACAAGCCGTTTTGAATCATTACTTTTTAAGATTATCAATACCGTCTTTTACTGCGTCAACAGCGTCTTCGGTTTTGTCTTTTTACAGCATCTGCTGCATCAACAAACTTATCTTTGGCTTTACCAAAGAGGTTTTGTGCTTTTCCTTCTGCTTCGCGACCTTTGTCACCGGTAACCTTGCCTTCAACTTCTTTTGCTTTACCAGCAACCTTGTCCTTAGCATTATCAAACTTTTCTTCAACTGACATAAGATGATCTCCTTGAGGTTATTTGATGTTACAATTACATTTTACCGTAAGTGTCCTAAATTGTAAACGATTTCACCTTGAATAAATTACTTTCGTTATATTGAGATGCATCAATATTTTTCAAATCGTACAAAAAAAACGGTTCGTTGTAATCGCTTACAACGAACCTATTATGTCTTTCTTTCAGGGAGAAATTGACATTTTAACCAGCAGCGCAGATTATAATACAGGACGGTAGGATATAATACTGCTGGTCGATAACAATGATATACTAACACATTGCTCTTTCATTGTATCAACCTTTTGTATATAAGACGTCAATATTTTGTTTTGATTCTGCAAAGAAAGCATAAAAAAACCTAACAGGGAAGATAATGGGACGTTAAAAAACCTGTTAGGCTGGCAATGCTTGGTAACATTACTTTTTTAGTATATAACACAACATCATGTTAGGATTAAAATATGTTAGGTTTCCCTACTATGATTTCTATTTTTCAACCAACATTCCATAGCTATTTTTTTTTATAAAAAGCCCTACACGCCTAAATATGATCTACTTAATTAGTTTTTCCATCAAGGTACTTCCAATTAACACAGTAATTAAGACTATAAATATTGATTTACCTAAATCAAGGCTTAACCATTCTGTCGCAAGTAGGTGACTGCTGTTAAGATTCCCACATAAATTCCGATGATATGTTTTCGTTTTATTTCACCCCTCCAATAGCAGTAATTATACTACTCAGAATACGTTAGATCGATTAAAAATTTGGAAGAAAGAAACAAGAGGACGAAATAGCGTTGGACTTTTTATCCGCAAGTCCCTCAAAATGTCCCCAGAAAGCAAAAAACAACGTCTAAATTAGACGTTGTTTTTTGTTTATATAAAACGCTGTAACCCTTGCGGATCTAAAAGTGAGCCCTTACTTTATAAATTGGTTGTCCTTTGCCATGAACTTCTGTTCATACTCGGTTTCAACATTTCCCATTACTTTATCAGGGTCAGCGTGCAAATCAAGTGTGTAATCTTCTGCAGACCAACGCATGAATAGGTCATAAAGCTAACTAATGAATACTCAAATAAATGACGATTATCTGTTTTGAACTCAACTTCACCCTGATCAGGCAAAACGCTTCGTATGATTGTAAAAATGAACGATACGTCAAAACGTCGTGCCTCATGACGCTTTTTTGGCCATGGATCAGAAAATTCAAATAAATTTTATCGATTTCTGACTTTTCAAAGTAAGTTTCGACACCATTACCGTTACCGTAAATATAACGTAAATTTGGTAATTTACCGACTTGATCAAAGCTCTTTCGAGCAGCAATTGCAATCGCGGTCTCTTGTATCTCCATACCAATATAATTGATTTCTGGATGTGCTAAAGCCATCCCTAAGATAAATTGACCTTTTCCAGAACAATTTCTACATGAATTGGTTGCTCTTGGTCAAACAATTTTTGCCATTGACCTATTTGATCTGTTGCTCTTTCTTGATCAATCACAATATCTGAGTGATTAGTTAACCATTCGTTAGCCCAAGGTTTCGCACGTAAATGCATGTTTTCTCTCCATTATTTTTTTATTTTTGTGACTATTTTTTGGAATATAAAATTTTAGCATGATAAATTCAACTATCAACATAGTCACTAAAATCACTGGTGTCTCATTCAGTGGTCGGATAAATAATACAATGATAAACATCATCAAAACAACTGGTATCGCAACAATCATTTGTACTCTAGCAAAAGATTTTAATCTTTCTACTTTTAAAATAGGTATCAATCTTGTCCACAAGTTTTTTTGCGTATCATCATATAGTGGTAACATTTGAAACGTGATTAAATACAATACTGCAGCAGCAATAATCATAATTAACCATAACGGTGCCGACTTCAATGCAATAACTAGCACAACTCCAACTAAAAATAACCGTATAATGAGGGGCAATATTTCCGTGTCTCTGGCTAATCGTGTCAAAATTAGTTGAAAATAGACTTCCCTGTCCTTTAGTCAATCGCTTCAGCAAAGGATCCAAATAACGACGACGTTAATTGTCTTGGGCTGATGTGGCACATTCAGCAAATAACGCAAAAAAATGTAACGTTCGCTGCTGCTGGTCTTGTGCCTGAGCCGTGGCCCGCAACCAATCAATTGCGAATAATTCTGATTTTGCTATCAGTCACTGCAAAATATCGCACAACTATTCCTGCAAATAGTAACCAAATAATTACCATGACATTTGATTGATCCGTCGATAATCCAATGATAAAAGCTAATAAGGTGCCCGGTACTAAAACCTGAACAAGATTTTTTCAGCAATCGCATCCGGCCAAAAAATAGCAATAGTTAGCCGACGAGATTTCAAAAAAAGTTTATCCCGTTCATACATCATAACAAAATCTTGTAACTAATCACAAAGATAATCAAAAAAAATAGTCGTGACCAATTATCAACATCCATTCGCCACAATATCGGCGCAATCACAGCGATAAATATCATTTGCCAAACTGATGCATAGAATGCGCTCAATCGCATAGCCATAGCCAAATAAGATTTAATAATATCATGATCATTCGCAAACAAATAAAGACGATCGGCAGGTTTAAAATAAGTAACAAGATTACCAAATTGCAAGCCAACTAGCAACCATACAATGCTTATTGCCTGCCACCAAATGAATGCCAATAGGTCACAGAGTGATTGTGCTGTAAGCAGATCACGATAGCCTAGTTATACCAGCACCTAAAGCAATCATCAAAAAGAGAATGAAATGATCATTAAACAATAAACGTAGATATCTAACATTTTGTTTTCTGCGCACGCCGTAATCGTTCCTGAAACAAACTATCAATTTCATCGGCTAGCTCCCGCTGAACAAGATTCAAAAAAATCATCTAATTGATTTAACTGAACTGGTTTTCTTCAGCTAAAGCTTGGTGGCGTGCCTATAAATCGTGACTTACCATCATGCAATACTACGAATTGATCCACAAATTCAGCGGCTGAGGCTAATAAATGCGTCGTCATCAAAACACTATTTCCTTTGTTAGCTTGCTCATGAATCAATTTGACAACATCTTTTTGTGCAACCGTGTCTAAACCTAAAAAAAGGTTCATCAATAATAATTAGCGGTGCATCTAGCATAAAGGCGGATATCAACATGACTTTCTGTCGCATCCCTTTTGAAAAATGAACTGGCAACCAGTGTAGCTTATCAATCTAATCGGAAGCGTTTCAATAACTGTTCGCACGCTGCCAAGCTATTTCATCATCAATGTTATGAGCAGCCAGCATCAAATGTAAATGTTCGCCCAATGTCAATTCATCATACAAAATGGGTTGTTCTGGAATATAAGCAATTGTGATTTAAAGCCAGTTGGATCTTGAACCAAATTAATCCCATTCAACTCAATTGTGCCCATTTGCGGTTGAAGCTCGCCGATAATGTGGTTGATTGTCGTTGATTTTCCAGCGCCATTTAAACCAATTAATGCCACAATGTTACCATCAGGCACATCAAAGTGACATTTTTTTAAAACGTTATTACCGGCATAACCACCAGATAGATTGTTAATTTTAAGTCCCATAGCTTCTATTATAACAGGCACCAGTCAATATTTGATATAATAAAGTCAGTAAATTGAAATGGAGCAAGATAAATGGATATTTTTTGACAAAATTATAGCAGGTGAAATCCCAAGTTACAAAGTTTATGAAGATGAAGACGTTTTAGCGTTTCTTGACATCTCTCAAGTGACACCGGTCATACATTACTTGTGCCAAAAGCTGATGTGGCTGATATTTTTGATTACACAGATGACATCGCCAGAAAAGTATTGTTGAAATTACCAGTTATCGCTGCCGCAGTAAAAGCAAGCAATCCTGACATTACGGGCATCAATATACAGTCCAATAACGGCGTTTCTGCTGGTCAAACACGTTCGCCATTCTCACTGGCACATCATTCCAAGATTTGATAATGATAACTTAAACAGCAAACTAGCACCAACAATTGACAACAGCGCACAATTTTCATCAGAACGTTATCAAAAAATTGCGGACAGTATCGCTGCCCAATTTTTAGAAATGCAATAACTAAACCATTGGAGGTCAATATGAAGCTGTTTAATCAATTAAAGTCGTTAATAGCTGATCTTAAAGAAATTTCAGCTTATTGAAACAACTCCAACAACAGCAAGCAACTTTAACTGAGCAATTGAATCATTTCAAACTGTTGGGGAGGAATTCAATAGATATTGAAAAAATGAATTTCAAAAATCAGCCACATCTTGATCGTATCGCCAAAAGCCAACAACACATTGACCAGGAGTTGTCTAAATATAGAGCGCGATAGTTCATTTTATGGTAAAATATTTAGTATTGTATTTAGAAAAGGAAAATAATCACTCATGAGAAAGTTTATTTGGGGATTGCTCGTTGTCATTTTCGTCGGGGGCTTATCTTCCTAGGGTTTAATTCATCCAAAACGTTGGTCACAACTAACGTCGGAAAGATCACACAAAAAGAATTCTATAATGAATTTAAAAAGTCATCAGCTGGGCAGCAAGAATTCGCTAATATGGTCATCAATAAAGTGTTAGCAGCCAAATATGGCAACAAAGGTCAAAAAGCGATGTTCAAACTGCCTATGATACTCAAAAAGCACAATACGGATCCTCATTTAAAACAGTTCTGGCATCAAATAATTTGACCGAAGATCAATTTAAAACAAATGTGAAAAATAATTTGATTATGAATGCAGCCATCAAAGCTAACTAAAGGTCACACAAAAACAGTTGAAAAAGGCTTATGCTAGTTACCATCAAAGTACAACTATTTCGATGATTACCGCTAAGGATGAAGCTTCTGCTAAAGATGCCATTGCAGCTTTAAAAAAATGGACAAAGTGGGCAACGGTCTATAAAAAATACTCGACTGATACCACATACGCTTCATCAAATGGTCAATTACCAGCATTTGATCAACAAGCTCAACGGTGGATTCTGCCGTTCAAACCGCAGCATTCAAATTATCAAAGTTGGTGACTATTCAACAGAACCTGTTGCTGGTAGTTCTAGTGGGTACTACGTGATTCAATTAGACAAAACAACTACGAAACCTACAATGAGCAAAGTTCGTAGTAAGTTGTCAAATAAGATTGTCAGTGACTTCATCAGTGATTCAAGTAACACGACAGAAATTCAAGCCATTATTGGTAAATTTTGCGCAAAAACGATGTCAATGTGAAAGATACTGATTTGAAAAATTCATTGAGCAGTTATCTTACAGCCGGCATTTCTTCAAGTTCTTCAAGTTCTTCAAGTTCTTCAAGTTCTTCAAGTCTTCAAGTTCTTCAAGTTCTTCAAGTTCTTCAAGTTCTTCAAGTTCTTCAAAGTAAACATAAAAAGAGCGATTCCAATGGATCGCTCTTTTATGTTTACCCGTCACAAAGTTGTTTGGTCACGGCTTTCGGGTTTATAGAACTTGCGATTATCTAAACAAAAACTCTATCTGAAAAGGAACCTTCAGCCGTCTTTTCCAATACACCAGTCATCATCTGAATACCAGCATCAAGCTCGTCTAATTGATGTAAAAACTTCTGCCTCCATAACGGACTGGTCTAACTGGCGATCCATATTCTAGGATACCATGGTGTGATAGTACCACATGGCGCAATAATATCAAATCCTCATCTGCAAATCAAACTTAATTCTTGCGCTGCCAAAACAATTTGTTCATCAATCAATGTAATGTGCCCATTAAATTACCTGACAAAGTGTATTGTGTAGCAACTGGCCCAGATAATTCAATCGTTTTCCCTAAATCATGCAACAAAGCCCCCGCAATCAGCAATTCTTGATTTACTGAGGATATTGTTTCGAGACACTTTTAGCTAATCTAGCAATAGATAACGAGTGAACGCTAAACCACCAGCAAAAGCATGATGGTTGGATTTAGCAGCTGGATAACGTAAAAAAGCATCATGATATTGTGTGAATAAACGCCGCACTAGACGATTCCATGTCGAGATTAACAATCAACAGAATATAGTCATTTAAGGCATCATTCATGTCTGATTCTTTAATTGGTGCATGAACCATGAAGTCAGACGGATTTTCAGGTTCACCAGAGTCAGTTAGACGAACACTGGTAATTTGGACTTGTGGCTGATCGTGATATGAACCACGCACACCCTGCAATTTTACAATTTTACCAGGAATAAAGCGCGCTATCTGATCCTCGGTAGCATCCCATAAATTTCCAGGTAAATCACCAGACCTATCAGAAAACACTAACCCAATATATGTTTTCCCATTTTTGGTTAATCGTACATCTGCACTTTTAATCAATGCAAAACTATCAACATGCTCTGAATCTTGATAATTTGCTAATATTTAGTCATATTCTTGCCCTCACAGGTTAATTTACTTCAATTCTATCACACTTTGAAAATCATCGGTTTCCACTCGAGTTGTCCAATAAATAATTTGTTGTTTATCTGACACTCGGCCTAAAAATATCAAGTACTACAGCACGCCTCTGCGCGGTCAAAATTGACAAAACCATCATCGATTAACATAGGAAAATTAATGACGTCGGCAACGACGTGGGCCAATGCAAAGACGCATCGCAACATAAAGTTGTTCCTGAGTACCAGTAGATAATGAGATTACGTTGAATGACTCATTATTTTCAGTCGTAATAATAATTTCGTCTTTTTCAAAACTAATGTGACGGTAACGTCCTATCGTTAATTGATTAAAATAATCTGTCGCAAATTCAATCATTTTTGGAATCGATTTTGTGAAGCAGCGTGTAAAGCACTATAAATCCAACGATTTGCTAATTTTTGAGCAAATAGTCACTAAATTGATCGATAAGCTCAGTTTTTTGGTCTGCAACAGTTTGTTGCATTATCATGAATTGATCATCACTAACTCTTTTTGCATCTGTTTTGCTGAAATACGCGCTAATTTTGCTTGTTCTTCAGCAAAGCGCTGTTTTAAATGTGTAAGATTGCTTTGTTCAATTTGCAATGTGTTTGACAGCGCTTGTTCATTCTTAAACGTTAAAAGCTGTTCCTGATCATAAGCGGATATTTGCTGAACGATTGCTTGATAACGTTGATTTGCCATTTGCTCGTGATAAGCAACAGCCAAATTTTGCAAATCCGTTAATTTTTCAACCTCATATTTCTGAAAATTCTCTGTAAATCAAACATTTTTTGTTTTAATGAGATACTCGAGGCGTCAATCATATTGCTTAGCTGTGATTGTTGTTGCTGCCAAAGAGCCTTTTTGTTGTTTTCTAGTAAATCACGATTTTGAGTAATTTGTGACAGTTGACCACTGACTCTTGAACCGACTGCAATACTATCTCCACATTTAAGTCCCTAGCTAAGGACTGTATTGCTTTATTAACGTGATTCATTTGTAATTCAATTTTTTGATTAATAGCTTTTAAAGATTGGTCACGCTTTAGGTACTGTTCAATGCTTGGCTGTACAGCACGTATTTGTGTCTCATTTAAAGGATAGTACTGCTTTTTAATCTCATTCGTCACATGATTGGCGTGTGCTGCAAACCTGAATATAAAAATGACAATTGCTACAAAACAAGAGCCATAGCCAAATGGTGTCACTATCGTATAAGTTATTACGACCAACAACAATGCTGCACTGATCAAACCAATCAATCGCATTTTGTAATTTGACAGATGATGGTCATCATTTATTGATAATAGTTCTGGCACTTGATTACTTGCAAACTGCGCTTGAGTCGCTTTTTGTTGTGTCAATAATTCATCGCGTTGTTGCTGATCACTCACTAATTGGCTGACCATCATTTTTAATATCATCAACCGTTTATTGCTGTCTTCAATTTCGATTACAAATTCTGGTTGTAATTTTAAATGATCCATCTCTTGTTCTTGACGACGAATATTGCCCACCAAAAGATCAATTTCAACTTGTAATTGCTCAGCGTGTTGTAAATCTACCTCTGAGACTGAACGAACATGCTTTTTGTCAATTTGTTGCGCCTCAGTATAAAAGCTGATATTGACGTTGCAATTGTGTTAAATGATTAATGGCTTCTTGCGATTTATCTATTTTTTCTTCTAAAGTAGCAACTGATTTCGTCAATTCTGAACAGTCTGTTGATCATCTAAAAATATTTGTAACGCTTCAGATTGCGTTGACAGTTTGCTTTCACTTAATTCGTATGCACGGACCGCTTGATTAAGTGCCGTTTCCCACTAGATCGTTGCGCAAATAAATTATCCGCTTGCTTATCAAAGTTTATTGCAGCCTCCAGCCATTTCGTGCTGCCAACTGCGCCGAGATTTAATAACAATTTTTGTAAATCGAACGCACTAATTTGTTTAATTTGAGCCAAATCCTGCTCACTAAAGTTAAAAATTTCATCAAAGATTGCCTTGTTAACGGTGATAAATTATTGCTTAGCCACTCCTCTGGATTAGCTAACTCGTGTTGGTCTGCGAGCCGAGTTATAGTCAAAGTGCTTTGCGTTCGACCAAATCGTGCGATACAAAAATCACCATCTGCGGTCTCGACCACTAAATCGCCACCGTATCGGCTGCCATCTCGGGGGTCATAAATATTATTGGACTGTTTTTTGCTAGGAAAAAACAAATAAAATCCCAACAATAAATGCACGTAAGGTTGATTTACCGGACTCATTCTGACCAACAATTATCTGAAATTGTGTATCAAAATCAAACGCAACCTGAGACCACCTGCCAAAACCACTGATATGAACTTGTTTAATTTTCATGTGAGCGTCGCCTTTCGCTAATTAATTCTGTCATTCGTTGACGCAACAACTGCTTACCAGCAATGTCGTAAAATAATCACGCACAAAAAAAGCACTTGATTTGGCAAATAATCATTCACTTTAAATGAAGACATCAGTTGCACAAGCGATTCTTCCCAAAATTGCTGGTCAATTGTATCGCTAATTTGTGCTGATTCATAATCGTCAATCAAATTTAGACGAACAATCCACACGTTTGGCGCCATATTAGCACGCAAGCCTTCTAGGGCTAAACCACTAGCGATACGTGAGGTAAATTCCGGATGATTTTTTTGAGAAATATTGATTGTCCAAAATCCAACTTCATCATCACACAATTTTTGGGCACGCTGAATCAAATCCAATTCATCTACAACATCATTAAATGTCACTTCATGCCAAACGACAGGTGCCACGTCAACAATGTAGGCACAAACGACCAGTCTCATCACTAACCAAATAATACCTTTTGGCCCAGTTTCAGTGAGATTCAATCCTTGCAAATTTCCTGAATAACCAACAAAGGGCCGCTGATTCAGTGTTTGTCGCTTATGAATATGACCCAGTGCCCAGTAGTCATAGTTTTTAGATAATAAATCACCAACAGAAAACGGTGCATACGGCGAACCATCCGCACCGACAGAACCATGATACATCCCAATTTGATAATCAAATTGATGATTTTTTTGAGGAAAATCATCAATAATACGAGTAGCCTGTCGCTGTGTCTGATAACTAACCAGTAATAGCAACATGTTGACCGCCCTGTACTGTTAGTGATTTGGTTTCAACCTGCTGTGAGAACACAATGACATTAGCTGGCCAAGGTAAATGTTGTCGTCGATCTGCTTCAAAATCATGATTACCAAAACTCAAATAAACGGTATTTTTGCTGCTAGTAACCGATTAAACTGTTGATTCACAATACTTTGAAATATGCGCACTATTTTCCGCAGCATTGTACAAATCAACCCGGAAACAAGACAAAGTCTACAGATTCAGTAATTGCACCATCAATCAACCTAATAAAAGCAGTGATAGTTGCCTCATGAACCATCTGTTTTAACGCTTCAGGTAACCGCCCTTCTAAACCAGAAAACGGATTACCTAAATGTACATCCCTGCATGAATAAATTTCATTGTAACTCCTAAGCGAATATTTGTTCGTATGATTAGTATACCGAAATTTCAAAATGACTTCAATAAAAAACGCTCGTCTGAGCGCTTTTGATTTTTAATGTTTGAAATGTCGTGTTCCACTAAAGACTAAGGCAATGCTAACTCATTGGCTTTGTCGATTGAATCTTGATCTTTGATCGATCCCCCTGGTTCAACAATTGCCTTAATACCATGTTCAGCAGCATATTGCACCGAATCATTCATCGGGAAAAAGGCATCGGATGCTAATACGGCATCGCTAAGATCTGACTTGTTAGCAGCCTTTTGAATTGAATAAACGACAGAATCAATACGATTTGGCTGTCCTGCGCCAACACCCAAAGTTTGACCATCTCTGGCAACAACTATTGCGTTAGACTTGACATGTTTGACAACTTTTTGCGCAAAAATCATTGCCTTTAACTGCTCCTCTGTCGGTACAACTTGTGATACCACCTTGAACGAATCCGCTGACTCTTCAACCAAATCGCGTTCTTGAACGACTGCACCACCAAGTACAGATGCAACTTCAAGCGCTTGCGGAATTGCAGTAGTAAATGGCAACGTCAGCAAACGTAAGTTTTTCTTAGCAGACAAAATTTCAAAAGCCTCTGGTGTAAAGCTTGGCGCAATGATAATTTCCAAAAATATCTTGTGCATTTTTTCAGCAGTTGCGGCATCAACTTCTCGATTTAATGCAACGATTCCACCAAAAATGAAATATCGTCAGAAGCAAAAGCCTTATCCCATGCTAACTCAACTGTTTCACCCTGCCCAATGCCTGCTGGATTCATATGTTTAACTGTCACCACAGTTGTTTCATCAAACTCTGCAATAATGCGCAATGCAGCGTCAGCATCACGAATGTTGTTATATGACAATTGCTTCCGCAATATTTCTGCATTCAACACTGAATATGACTCAGGCAAGGCAGTCGATAGGCTGCGGCAGATTGATGAGGATTTTCACCATAACGCATATCATCAAATTTTTCAAATGGCAGTGTCAGGTTTTCTGAAAATTCCGTTTCTGTCAAATAATGAGCGATTAAAGGCATCGTATGACGCCGTATGTTGAAATACCTTGGCTGCTAGGTTACGACGATAGGTTTGGTCCACTGAACCAGACTTCAATTTGTTAATAACATCATCGTAATCAGCTGGATCAACAATTGGTAAAACAGCGGCAAAATTTTTTACAGCTGAACGTAGCATTGATGGCCCACCAATATCAATATTTTCGATAGCTTCTGCTTCTGTGACCCCGTCTTTTTGAATCGTTTGATTTGAACGGATATAAATTCACAACCACAATGTCAATTGGCGTAATATCGTATTCTGCCAATTTGGCCATATGTTCTGGCAAATCACGACGTGCTAGTAAACCAGCGTGTACACGTGGATGCAACGTCTTGACACGTCCATCTAACATCTCCGGAAACTCTGTGACTTCGTCAATTGCCAATACTTCCAAGCCAGCTTCCGCCAACACTTTATGTGTCCCACCCGTTGACACTAACTCATAACCTAATTCTACTAAACTTTTAGCAAATGGTACCAACCATTTTTTATCAGAACACTTAATAATGCACGGGTCATTTTAAAAATACTCCTTCTTTCAATAATTTTCTAGTGTGTTCGGGTATAAAACGTGTTCCACATGATGGATACGCGTTTCCAATTGTTCAAGTGTATCGTCTTTTTTAATTGGCACCGCTTCCTGCGCAATAAATTTCGCCAGTATCAATGCATTGTCAACAAAATGCACTGTGACACCAGTTTTATTGACACCTGCTTCAAACGCGTCCAAAATACTGTGCCGTCCGGGAAAACTAGGCAGCATCGCTGGGTGCAAATTGATGATTTTACCGAAATAACGATTGATTAATAATGGCGTCAAAATGCGCATGTAACCTGCCAATAAAATACCATCAACTTGATCTGATTCCAGCTGGTCAATAATCGCTTGTTCAGCAGCTGTTTTGTCAAGATAGTGACTGTAAATAATTGTCGTTGCTGGCACGCCAAATACTTTTGCTAAGTTGAGCACACCAGCTTTGGAATGATCAACCACTAATCTGACAATTTCAGCATTTAGATTGCGTTGTATAATGGCGTCATTTAACGCCTGAAAGTTTGTGCCAGTACCAGAGGCAAACACTGCTAATCGTACTTTTTTTACCATGGTGCCACTCCTGTGAACACCACAGCTTCTTTTTGACGGTCAGTGATTTTTCCTAATAGATAAGCAGGTTGTTTCATTTTCAGTCAACATCGTCATGGCATCCGCTAATTGACTAGGCTTGACCACCAATACTAACCCTAAGCCGTTGTTAAAGGTCAATAGCATATCGGATAGAGAAACATTGCTACGTTTTTGTAAATCATCAAAAATTGGCAGTATGGGCCATGATCCCAACTAATTTCAGCTGATAGATGTTTTGTAAGGCGCGGGCAAATTTTCAACTAACCCACCACCTGTGATATGCGCCATTGATTGTACAAGACCTGCTTGAACTAACGGCCATACTGATTTGGCATATAATGCTGTTGGCGTCAACAAAGTCGTTTGCAATTGCTCATCCAAGCTGTTGAAAGGCTGATTCATTATCAATATGATAAATGTGGCGAACTAATGAGTAGCCATTTGAATGAATGCCTGACGATGGCAAACCAATTAAAACATCATTTACATCAACATTTTTTGGTTTCAATAACTGATCCCGCTCTGCTATACAACAGCAAATGCAGCTAGATCGTAGTGATTTTTAGCATACAATCCGGGTAATTCAGCACTTTCACCACCAATAAGAGCCATACCAGATTCTTTGGCTGCATGTGCTATGCCTTGTACGATTTCAGCGACCACTTCTGGTCGCATTTTATCAACTGCTAAATAGTCCAACATGAATGCCGGTTTGGCACCTTGAGCTAAAATATCGTTAGCCACCATACCAACTAAATCTTGTCCAATGGTGTCGTGCTTATTCGCTGCAATCGCCAACAATAACTTTGTTCCGACACCATCTGCGCCGGAAATGAGCACTGGATCTTTGTAGTTTGTCCCGAGTGCATAAGCTGCACCAAAACCGCCAATACCACTCAAAACATTATCGTTATATGTTTTAGCGACTTCATCTTGCATTAAATTAACAGCTTCTTCACCGGCTTTAATATCAACGCCAGCCTTCTGATAGGCATTTTCGTTGGTCATCTTTCTCCTCCCATAATTGGTTGTGCGTCAAGATGAACAGTTCCATCTGCCAAAATATCTTGATTACGCAAAGATCTGACTTGATGTGGATGATAAGTTGTGGTTGGCTCTGGTGCAAAATCAACCTCACGGCGTGCCACGAAAGCCGCTAATCCAGCTTGATAGTCATATATTGGGCTAGGATAATGTCCATCAAAATACGCTGTGGTCAATCCTGTTCCATCACCATAGTATGGCAAATTAATCGCTGATACTAAGCCATCTACCGACAAGAATCCTAATGAATCGGCTTCTATCATCTTGGTCATTTCAGCCAATGAATGGTTCGCGCCCATTAATTCTTTAGTGGTTTGCATATCAATACCATAAAAAAGAGGGAAATTTGAAAGTTGGGCTCGCAATGCGTACATGAACCGACTTAGCGCCTGCCTCTTTAAGCATGCGAACGATGAACATTGATGTCGTGCCACGAACGATTGAATCATCAACCAAAACAACATTTTGTCCGCGAACAACATCACGAACCGCACTTAATTTCATACGTACCGCGCGCATCACGTTTATCTTGTGTTGGCTCAATAAATGTTCGAGCAATATATTGATTTTTTACCAAACCCATTTCGTTTGGTAGGCCAGTAGCTTCTGCAAAACCAGCTGCCGCGCTCAAACTTGAGTTGGGAACACCGACCACAATGTCGGCATCCTTCACAGGCTGCTCAGCTGCCAAAGCTGCTCCCATACGCTTGCGGGCTTGATGAACATTGACACCATATATTGATGAATCAGGTCGAGCAAAGTAAATATATTCCATCGCATCGATATTTAATGTCGTTTTATCAGTATAATGGTCAATCGTGAGTCCGCTATCATCAATAATCAGCAGCTCACCAGGTTGTACATCTCGCAAAAATTTGGCACCACAACGTCTAATGCTGCAGTTTCCGAAGTCACAATGTATTGGCCATCCGGCATTTGACCAACCACAAAAGGTCGAAAAGCATGGGGGTCAAGCGCCGCGTATAATCCGTGCGGGGTTAGCAGCAAATAGGCAAATCCCCCGCGGAGAAATTGAGTGAAGCTTTAAGTTTGTCAACAAATGTTGACGCTTTGGAACGACGAATCAAATGCAATAAAATTTCTGAATCAGCCGATGACTGAAAAATAGCACCTTCTTCTTCGAGCTTTTCACGCAATGTCAAGGCATTAGTCAAGTTACCATTGTGTGCAAGTGAAATTTGCATATCATGAAAATTGACCATGAGTGGTTGTATTATTTTCTATACCGTGAGAACCGGCAGTCGCATAACGAACATGTCCAATTGCACTGTTTCCTTGTAGGGCATCTATTCTACTTGGATCCCGAAAGACGTCACTTAATAAGCCAAGTCCTCTTTCCTGCCACAAATGCCCCTCTCGATTAGAGACAATTCCTGCCCCCTCTTGCCCACGATGTTGCAATGCATGTAAACCATAATACGTGAGTTGTGCAGCATCACTACGTCCCCAAACACCAAAAATACCACACTCTTCATTGAGGCTTCGAACATTGACGCGCGATTGCTCAGCGGACTGGCGTTTTATTGGCCTGTGTATTAATACCTGTCATTATCCTTTTAATCGCCATGAAATGCTCTCCTGATAGATGGTTTGGTCTCTTGTCGTGATAACTGCAATAATTGGTCACTTGATTGAATCGTCATTGGATCCTCAGCAGATACCTCACCAATTTTTTTAGCTGAATCACCGGCAAGTGCTTCAAAAGCTTCGCGATTTTGAGGCGCTACGGATACAATGAAACGACTCGGGGTTTCAGCAAATAAAAACTCTGCAGTCATGTCAATAACAACATTGAAACTGAATTGACCCGCAAAAGCGCTCTCCAACAAACCGACAATTAAGCCGCCTTCTGACAAATCGTGCACGCTAGCTAATAAAGACTGATCCGTTGCTGCTAATATCAGCTTCTGATTGGTAATTTCATCATGATCATTAAGATCAAAAAGTTGCCCATCAATATCGCCAGCTTGCATTTTTTGAATTCAGTACCGTTGAAACTGGCGTTCGTTTCTCCGATGATATAAATGCTGTCGCCGACATTTTGAAATCCAATCTGTGTCGCTTTTGACACATCAGTTAGCAGACCAACCATACCAATCATTGGTGTCGGATAGATGGCTTGACCATCCGTTTCATTATAAAGTGATACGTTACCAGAAATAATTGGTGTATTGAGTTGTTTTGCAAGGTCATTAATGCCGTCAACTGCTTGAGATAATTCGTAATATACTTCCGGATTATCCGGTGAACAAAAAATTCAACCCATCTGTGATGCCAAATGGCGTTGCCCCAGTCGCCACGATATTACGAGCTGCCTCGGCCACAGCCATTTTGGCGCCTACTTTAGGATTTAAGTACAAATATCGTGCATTCACATCAGTCGTCATTGCTAATGCCTTCTTAGTCCCACGAATTCTAACTAAAGCCGCATCGCCACCAGGTTAAATGACCGTATCAGCACGAACTTGGGAATCAAAATGACGGAATAAATCACTTTTTGAAGCAATCGTCGGTTGACCAACTAAATCAAGGACTGTTTGCTTTAAATCAGTTACATCTGGTACGAATTGATCTGCTTTCAAAATAGCCAAACGTTTAGGCGCCACCATTGCCAAATCTTGTTTAGGGGCATGCGTCAAAAAGTCAACGGGCACATCAGCCACTACTTGATCATTGAAACGTAAACGATAGCGACCATCATCCGTCACATGACCGATAATGACAGCATCCAAGTTGGCTTTTTTTGAACAAATCCAATATAACTTGCTCTTCCCCTTTTTTAACAACAAATAACATGCGTTCTTGGGATTTCAGACAACATCAGTTCATATGGTGTCATCGCTGTTTCACGCTGTGGCACTTGATTTAAGTCTAAATCAATTCCCATACCAGCTTTTGAGGCCATTTCTGAACTCGAAGATAACAACCCAGCGGCACCCATATCCTGTATACCAACAATAATATCTGAATGGTCGCGAACCGCTTGCAAAGTGGCGTCCATCACTAACTTTTCTAAGAATGGATCGCCAACCTGAACAGCAGAACGATCAGACTCATGTTCGGTTGAAAAATTCGGCCGATGCAAATGATGCCCCGTGATACCGTCACGTCCTGTTTTGGCACCTACGTAAATAATTGAATTGCCAACACCCTTTGCTTGACCGACTTGCATACCTTTTTGATCCATTAGTCCAACGGCCATAACATTAACCAATGGATTACCGGCATAAACGGGATCAAAACCAATTTCACCACCAACTGTGGGAATCCCAATCGCATTACCGTAACCAGCAATACCAGCAATCACGCCATCAACAATGTGGCGAGTATGAGCGTTATCAAGTTCGCCAAAACGTAGCGAATCTAGTACTGCAATAGGCTGCGCACCCATTGAAAAAATATCGCGTAGAATACCACCAACACCAGTTGCCGCGCCTTCATAAGGCTCAACAAATGATGGATGATTATGACTCTCGGCCTTGAATACTACCTGCTTGATTATCACCGATATCCAATATGCCGGCGCCTTCACCCGGTCCCTGCAAAACACGTTCATTTGTTGACCAAAAATGTCGTAAAATTGGCTTGGACTTTTTGTAAGAAACATGTTCTGACCACATGCCAGAGAAAATGCCTGTTTCAGTGTAATTGGGTAAGCGATCAAGCGTGTCAACAATAAGTTGATACTCTGCATCAGTCAAACCCCATTGCTGATAAATTTTACTATCACGGACCATTTCGGGTGTTATTTCATTATCACTATGCATGTCCTAATCTCCCGCTATTATCTCTGACAAAATGCTTTTGAAAAATGGTTGTCATCAACATTGCCTGTTACTGGGTCTACTGCGCGTTCTGGATGTGGCATCATGCCAAAGACATTGCCCCGTTCATTCATAATGCCAGCGATGTCATGTGCCGAACCATTAGGATTTTGAGCATAACGGAAAACAATTTGATGATTATCTTCCAGTTGTGCTAATGTTGCGTCATCAGCATAATAATTACCTTCACCGTGAGCAATTGGAATCATAATTGATTCTGTTTCATAGGCATTTGTGAACGCTGTATTTGGATTTTCAATCAACAGCTCAACATCTTCACAGATAAAACCTGGTACCTTGTTGACTTGAGTTGACCAGGTAACAAACCAGCTTCCGTCAAAATTGGAATCCGTTGCAGACACCCACCACTAATTTACCATCGTTAGCTGCCTGAATAACGGCCGCCATGATTGGCGAAAACTTTGCAATGGCGCCAGTTCTCAAATAGTCACCATAGGCAAATCCACCTGGTAAAAAGACGGCATCAAAGCCATTAAGGTCGTTATTGTCAGCTGAGATAATTTCGGCATCAATACCAAAATCTTGCAAAGCATAGAACATATCAAAATCGCAATTTGATCCTGGAAATCTAATCACTGCTGCTCTCATAGGATTGCCTCATCTTCATTGACGATAGATAAATCAAACCGGTAAGTCTCTGTATTTTGATTAATCAAAAGTGAATCGGTAAAACTTTTCACTTCAGCATTGGCTGCTTCAACATCACGTGCATCTAATTTCACTTCGAAGTACTTACCTTGTGATACTTGTGAAATACCAGTGTAATCCAGTCTAGTCAGAGCTGATTTGATAACTTCCCCTTGTGGATCAAGAATCGATGGCTTATAGTAACATAAATTTTGGCTAAGTACATATTTATTTCTCCAATTTTTCTAAACGCTTCAACACTTCGCGATAACCAACAGTCAAATCACCTTTGTTTTGTCGGAATATATCTTTATCAAGCGATTGACCACTGGTTTTGTCAACCAATCGCATATTATCTGGTGACAGTTCATCGGCGAGAATCATATCGCCGTCAGTTCGTCGACCAATTCAAGTTTGAAATCAATTAACTCAATGTTAATTTCCGCAAAATCGACGTCTCAATATGTCGTTGATTTTAGCGCTCTTCAAGCGAAGCGACTTAATTTCTTCCGCCGTTGCGTAAGTGCAAAGCAATGAGTTGTGAATCATTGATAAATGGATCATCCAAAGCATCTGATTTAAAGTAAAATTCTTGGACAATTGGTGTCAACGCAGTCATACTCGCGACACCGAATCGACTGACGAAATGACCTGAAGCAAAATTTCGCACCACGACTTCAACGGAATGATATCTAATTTTTTCAACCAACTCGTCCGTTTCTGAGATGTGTTTTAAATAATGCGTTGCAACGCCATGTTGGTGGAGGGTGCTTGAATAAGAGATAGGAAATTGCACTATTAAGGCGGCCTTTATCAGAATATTTTCATGTACTTTACCATTTAAAGCAGTTGCTTGATTTGTATCATGTAGCCACAAAATGTCTGCTTGATTTGTCCAATAAACAGATTAGCTTTTCCTTGATACTTCAAATCACCACGTGTTATCGTTTGATTGTTATAGTCTGTTACGTTGTTCATGTTGTTTACCCCATGCGATTAATGCTTGCCCGTTTTCATCACCTAGCACCGTAATGTGTCCCATTTTACGATCTGCTTTGATCGTTGCCTTGCCGTAATCATGAAATGCCATTCTGGATGATTTTTAAAATCGGCCTTTGCCTGCGTCAATTCATCACCTAATAAATTCAACATTGTTGCTGTCTGCGTTAACGTAATCTCTGGCAGTGGCAATCCTACGACGCTTCGAATATGACCTTCGAATTGCGAAACATTAGCTGCTTCAATGGTAAAATGTCCTAATTATGAGGACGCGGGGCCAACTCATTTACCCAAACTTCCTCATCGTTGACAAATAATTCAATACCCAAAATACCTCGCAAATTAATTTTTTCAGCAATTTTTATGGGCAATTTCAATAATTTTTTTGCTGAGTGTACTAGAATTTTAGCAGGAACAGTTGTGTACTTCAGAATATGATTGTGATGGACATTTTCAGCGATTGGCCATGTCGTAATTTGCCCATCATTGGAACGGGCAACCATGATACTGACTTCTTGTTTAAAATTGACAAGTGTTTCTAAGATTAGTCGACCACCAGGAAAATTATCAGCTAATTGTGATGCTTCAAATGGTGTATTAAGTTGCCATTGACCATGCCCATCATAACCACCACTCACCGTTTTTAAAATTGAAGGCGTTGTTCCCGTTTTCAACAGTTCAGCCGAATCAATGATTTGAAATGGGGCGACTGGTACACCTGCTTCATCTCGAATAAACGTTTTTTCTGCTATACGGTCACTGGTAATTCTTAACAAATCTACCCCTTGAGGCAAAATTTTTGAGGCATACTTTTTCAAAACATCGCGATCAACGTTTTCAAATTCATAAGTTAGCACGTCGCTAAGATTAGCTATTTTTTTTAGGGCATCAACATCATCATAATTTGCGATAATTTGATCATCTGCTACCTGCCCTGCTGGAGAAAGTGGTGTTGGATCAAGCACAATGACAGTGTAACCCATTGTTTTGCAGCCAATGCCATCATACGCCCAAGTTGCCCACCACCAATGATACCAATGGTTGCTGGCGGTAAAATAATGTGCGTCATCTTAGCTCCTTTTCACTATCAATCGATTGTTGCGTTTGTGCTTGCCTAAAGTTAACCAAATTGGTCAATACTTCATTATCTGATAATGCGATTATTTGAGCAGCCAAAATCGCGGCATTTTTTGCGCCAGCATTGCCAATTGCCACTGTTGCCACGGGAACACCTGCCGGCATTTGAACAATTGACAACAATGAATCAAGACCGTTCAAAGCGTGTGATTTCATAGGAACACCAATAACAGGTAAGGTCGTGTTGGCAGCTAGCATCCCTGGTAAATGTGCAGCCCGCCTGCACCAGCTATAATAACTTGAAAGTGGTTATTGCGCGCTTCCTCAGCAAAATTTTGTAGATGTACGGGCATACGGTGGGCCGAAATCACGTGTTTTTCGTAACTAACACCCAACTCTTTTAAAAGCATGACTGTTTGCTTCATGCTTTCCCAATCACTGGTTGACCCCATCACCACAGCTACTTGTGTCATTTTTTCTCCATTTCTTTTAGTTCCGCATCACTAATCATTCGTTTATGATACTAATTTAAAAAATATTTTAGCAGTTGTGTTCGTTTTAAAATAAGAATTTTCACACTTTATAGTTTATAGTTCGCTTTTAAGCGGATTTTTGCGGATTTTAATTTAAATAACCGAATGTTAGGTTTATGAGCGCTTTCAAAACAAGAATTTTGACCACAAAAAAAAAGCGACGGGCGCTTTTTTAATGTAACTATTAGTAATTTTCAAGATAAGAATCTGTTTCCCATTCAGAAACAAACTGACGATATGATGTGTATTCAATCTTCTTTGCTTCAATAAACTTATCAGCAATATGTTCTCCAATGGCTGCACGAACAACATCATCAGCCGCCAACTCACGAACTGCAGCCAACAGAGTATCTGGTAAGTCTGTAATGCCTGCCTTTTCCCGTTCGACCTCATCCATCAATAAATATTTTTATCAACTGAGGCCAAAGGCTCTAATTCACGCTTGATTCCATCCAGTCCTGAAGCCAAAAATGGCTGCCAATGCAGTATAAGGATTAGCTGTTGGGTCAACTGAACGTAGTTCCAAACGTGTTGAATTACCACGTGAGGCCGGAACTCGAACCATTGGTGAACGATTTGATGCTGACCATGCAACATACACAGGTGCTTCGAATCCTGGTGTTAAGCGCTTGTATGAGTTAACTGTTGGGTTTGCAAGCGCTGTGAACGCAGTCGCATGTTCTAAAATACCACCCAAGAAGTTATATGCTGTTTTTGACAAGCCCATTTCATCCGATGTATCAACAAATGCGTTCCCATCTTTTGTAAATAATGACATGTTTGTGTGCATACCCGATCCGTTAATACCTGCAACAGGCTTTGGCATAAAGGTAGCATAGTAACCATTCTTGCGTGCGATGGTTTTAACAACCAACTTAAACGTCTGAATGTTGTCAGCGGCTTCAAGAGCTGAAGCGTATTTAAAGTCTACTTCATGCTGTCCTTCGGCAACTTCGTGGTGAGCAGCTTCAATTTCAAAGCCCATTTTTCCAAAGTCAAAACAATTTCACGACGAACATTTTCACCCATATCCAATGGCGCTAGGTCAAAATAACCACCTTTGTCGTTTAACTCTGTGGTTGGGTTGGCCTTTTTCGTCAAGTTTAAACAAGAAAAATTCAGGTTCTGTCCCGACATTAAACGCCGTAAATCCAGCTTCACGCGCATCAGCGAGTACCGAACGTAACGCATGACGGGGGTCTCCAGCAAATGGTTCACGATCAGCAGTATAAATGTCGGCAATCAAACGAGCCACTTTACCACCATGACCATCCGTTGCCCATGGGAAAATCATAAATGTTGATAAATCGGGGTAAAGATACATATCTGATTCATTGATACGAACAAATCCCTCGATTGATGAACCGTCAAACATTAAATTGTTGTCAAGCACCTTATCTAATTGAGAAGTTGGTACTTCAACGTTTTTAATCGCACCTAAGACATCAGTGAATGTTACACGAATGAATTCTACATTTTCATCAACAACAATTTGTTTAATTTCTTCTTTGGTAATGTTTTACGAGCCATGATTTTCCTTCCTTAACGAGCCCCAATCGCCCGATTTGGGCGAATTCTTTTTGTAATGAACGACGTAATGCTGATTCTGAATCTTGTTTTTCTTGTGCTTTGCGGTGTTGTTTGGCGAATATTTCTTGAATATCTTTGATTGAATCGCCCGAATCCAAAAAATCACGAATGGCTAATAATCGATCAACATCATTTAATGAAAATCGACGCTGACCACCTTTGCCACGTCCTGGTGTGATTAAGTTTTGCTGCTCGTAATACCGTATCTGACGGTCAGTCAGTAACGTCAATTCACGAACTGTACCAATTGTTAAAATTGATAAATTGCGTCTTAACTCACGTTCGCTCATCACAATACCCCTCGCTTAAGATACTTTTATTTTATACGAAATTTTCATCGTTTGCAAATATGTGTCAGGAAACCTAACATGATATTTTGCGTTATACCAATTTATTCACATTATGAAAAAAAGATAAGGCTGAATACAGCCTTACCTTAAAAATTATTTTGTACCACCCTGATCACCATTAGCACCCTCTTCAACACCTGGGTTCCACCAACTGACACGAGCATTAGTATTATAAACTTGTAAGTTGAATCTTGAAACTACACTTTGTGGCGCATTTTCCCAAGTATAAGTGTGCTTCAAATCCGCGTGAGTAATAATACGATACTGAGTCGACGGGAACAGGCAGCTAATGATTGTTAATTGCGCATTTTTTGTTGGATCCAACACTGAGACATCTGTGTTCTTAACAGTATCTTGTCCAGTAATCTCATATTGGTACAGACCTTTATTATTTGCTAATAGAACTGATGTGCCATTCAACCATGATGATCCCTTTAATTGACCATTACTGATATATGGCGCGTTTTGATTAATCACTTGCTGTAACCCACTAAATCCAGTTACACCATCGTTAAAATTATGCGCTGCCAATCCATAATTTCCCTGCCCCATCACTGGTATTTTAGTGCCATCTGGATCTTGACTAGAGCGGTTGGCGTAATCAGCCCCCAAATTCAATCAGCATTACTAACATCATTATAAATTGGCAACAAAATATTACGACTTGGAATTGACACAAAGCCTTGCTTTTCAAATCCCTTAGCCGCATTTCGCATCACCATTTTTCTAATTGTGGCGCGAGAAATAGTAGACGACGATGCTTTTTTAGCAGCCACCTGTCTTTCATGTCTGAACAGGCTTCAATATAGCTGTTTTAACTCCTAGCATATTTTGTTGATAAACATAAGAGCCACCGAGGTATGCCAGTAAAATAATGCAGGCGCCTATTAAACCATCATAGATAAGTTGACGTGGTTTGAACTTATGATGTCGCAAACGTGTTATCAGTAAGCGACAAATAGCAACCAGCAAGAAAGCAACCACAAAAACAGCAACATAAGTCGCAATTTGATGTGCTAACTGATGAGGCACTTGACTGTCATTTAGCGTAGCTGCTATATTATTTGGTAATATTATCATGATAATCCTATACTTTTCTGTTACTTAGCATCATACCATGTGGCGCCAGAATGACTTTCCACTTTTAAAGGCACATCTAACGACACAGCTGAGTCCATCACGCTTGTAATAATTTCTGATAATTCATCAATTTCACTAGATGGGGCTTCAAAAATTAATTCATCGTGTACCTGTAATAGCATGCGTGCTTGGAAGTGATTCGCTTTTAACGCATCATTAACTTTAATCATAGCAATTTTGATGATATCAGCAGCTGATCCTTGAATTGGTGAATTCATGGCAGTCCGTTCAGCAAAAGAACGCAAATTAAAGTTCTTCGCATTGATATCTGGTAAGTAACGTCGACGATGAGCAATTGTTTCGACGTAACCATGATCGTGTGCAAATTGTTTGATTTGATTCATCCAATCATGTATTTGAGGAAACTCTTGAAAATAAGTATCAATAAATCGCTTTGCTTCTGCTCGAGAAATACCCAAATTATTAGCCAGACCGAAGTCAGATATACCATAAACGATTCCAAAATTAACTGCTTTGGCAGTTTCGTCTCATAAGTGGATCAACAATGGCATCATTTGGCAAACCAAATACAGCTCGTGCGGTTTCTGCGTGAATATCTTCGCCATTCAAAAATGCTTTTTGCATATTGGCATCCCCTGTCACATGTGCCAACACACGAAGCTCAATTTGAGAATAGTCGGCACCAAAAATTTGCCAATTTGGTTCACTTGGAATAAACGCCGTGCGAATTAAGCGCCCTTCTTCTGAGCGCATTGGAATATTTTGAAGATTGGGGTCCACAGACGATAATCTTCCTGTTTGAGTGAGTGTTTGCAAGAATCGGGTGTGGATTTTACTATCTTCTGGATAAATGACTGACAACAAACCATCAATATAAGTAGATTTAAGTTTAGCCAACTGGCGGTACTGCAATATGTGATCCAATTGGTGCTTGTGGTGCCAACTTTTCAAGAACATCAATGGCCGTAGAATAACCTGTTTTCGTTTTTTTGATAACTGGCAATCCCATTTTTTCAAATAATAGCACACCGAGCTGTTTAGGTGAGTTTAAATTGATTTTTTCTCCTGCTTCAATGTAGATAGCTGACTGAATATCTTCAATACGTTGCGCTAAATCACGTCCTCTTTCTTGTAAATATTCTGGGTTAACTTTAATTCCTTGAAACTCCATATTAGCTAATACATGTGCCAATGGTAACTCAATGTCCGTATATAAGTGAGTCTGCTGATGTTCATTTAATGCTGAAAAAGTTGGCTCTTCTAATGCCATCAAGGCATTTGCTTTGTTAGCAATATGCATCAAAACACGACCACTATCTGAAGGTATCTGAAATTTAGCGCCCTTGCCATAGACTTCTTCATCAGGAGTGAGATAAATGTCAAATCGTTGCGCTAATGTCGCAAAACACATTGTCATTATCAACAGTGTCCAGTAAATATGCCGCGAGCAAAAAGTCAAAATTAACACCAGTTAATTTCAAGCCTAAACGCTTAAACAAGACTAATTGCGCCTTGACATTGAAAACATTTTTTTGAATTTTATCGTTTTCAATCAACGCTTTAAGTTCAGGGTGCTGTAATAATAATACATCTCGACTACCATAATACCCGACAGCAGCATTTCCAATCACAAAGCCAATCATCTCGCCAGCATGGTAATCTTCGCCAACATATTCAATATGGAGCGCAAATTTGTCCCCTAACATACTTAAAGCGCGTAAATTACTGTCTTTTAATTCAACAACTTGTACACTCTTCTCATCAACCGTATCGTCTCCAGCAATTTGGCCTGAGCGCTTCAGCGCCTTAATCTTAGCTAGCTGTTGCTTAAAATCTAATTTTTCATAAAAGGAATGAGGGCATCATAATCAACACCGCGATATTCAATCTCTTCCAGTGGTAATTCGAGATCAGCCGCCGTTAAAATAGTGGCTAATTGACGTGCTCGGAACGCTTGATCACGGTCATTCATCAAATTTTCTTTCATCTTCGATGGTTTCATGCCGTCAATATTGTTGTATAAATTATCCAAATCATGATACTCTGCCAAGAGCTTGAGTGCCGTTTTTTCACCCACCTTAGTTACACCAGGATAATTATCAGACGTATCGCCAGTCAAGGCCTTTTTTTCAATAATCTGAGCAGGCGTCAAGTTGAACTTTTTCAAAATGTAATCCGGTGTATAACGTTCAATTTCAGTGACCCCTTTTTTTCGTCACATTTACAGTAACATTATCGGTAGCCAGTTGTATTAAATCCTGATCTCCCGTCACAATTGTAACTGAATATCCAGCTGCTTCACCCAAACGTGAATATGTCCCGATAATATCATCTGCTTCGAGTCCATCTTGTTGATAATTGCGCAGTCCGTGGAGCGCGACCATTTCACGTAGATAAGGAAACTGTTCTAAAAATTCAGATGGTGTTTTCGAACGCCCATCTTTATAACTTGTTAATAGTTCACCACGAAACGTCGTTTTACCAGAACCAGCATCCCAAGCCACCACTGCCAAATCAGGTTGCATGGGGTCAACTATTTGGTCCAAGAAATTATTAAACGCAACTAATGCATTAGTATGTAGGCCTTCATGTGAAATCATGCGGTCTAGTTGATTATACATCGCATAAAAAGCTCGAAAAGCCAGTGAATTACCATCAATTAATAAGAGTTTTTTTATTGGTCATTTGCTATCCATTCTGTTTTTCATTGTAATGATATCTTCAAAAACAATGTAGTGAGATAATACCTATCTCAATTATTATACCATGTAATAATTTTCCAAATAAAAAAGCCTAGCGGGCTGAATTTTATTCTAAATAAATTAGTCGCGAGATCCACCGGCTGCAACACCAAAGATCCGCAATAAGGCAAAGAACAAGTTCACAAAGTCTAAGTAGAGACGTAGCGCGCCGTTAACTGCCAAGCCCGTTGTATCAGCTTGTCCAGCATATTGAGCGTACATCACCTTAAGATTTTGATTATCATAGGCTGTGTACAAAGAAAAGACAAATACACTGACCCACGAAATTAACAACGACACCATACCGCTGTAAAAGAACATGTTAACAACGGAAGCAATGACCAAACCAATCAACAAACCAAACAAAATTGATCCTAAACCAGTCAAATCACGCTTTGTCACCATACCATATACAGCCATACGCCAAAAACACCAGCAGCTGACACAAATGCCATTAAGACTGACGCGCCAGTATAAACTGCTAACAGCAAACCAAGCGTTAAGCCTTCAATCACGGCAAAAGCCATCAGTAATCCAAAAGCTTTAGCTGGATTTTTGAACGTTGCTCGTCCAATCATCGTCATGATTAAAATTTGTACCCCAAACAGTGCAAATGTACCAATGATGTTACCAGCAATAAGACTATAAACTTGAGTTAAGAAAAAATTCTGAACAATAAACCCTGTAATCGCAGTCACAATGATAGCAATACCCATGAAACTATATGTTTGTCTAAAAAATGCTCTTAGCCATCATCGACACCCGTCACATCGCGACGTGCATTCATATTAAAATTATCCATTAATGCTTACCTCCTCCAATTAGCAAATACAACACCGTTGTATTTCAGTTATATCTATTATATCAGAAAGGTCATTAAATAGACATTAAGTCAAATCAGTATGAAGTTGCCCAAGTAGTTTTTCGTAAGCAAATTCATATTTTTCGATGTCACCAGCCCCCATAAACACCATGACTGCATTATCATACGGCATCAGCAAACGCATATTATCTTCCTGAACGATGCCACCAAACTTGGAAATTTCTGCACCTAAGTCCTCTGAAGAAATCGTACCTGATTGTTCTCGCGCGCTGAGCCAAAAATATTGGCCAAATAAACTTTATCAGCTGCTTCTAGGCTTTCCGCAAATTCGTCCTTATAAGCAATGACACGAGAAAATGTGTGTGGCTGAAAAATAGCAATAATTGGCTTATTAGGGTATTTTTGTCGAGCAGCATCTAAAGTCGCGGTGATTTCTGTTGGATGATGTGCGTAATCATCAATCACCGTAATATCACCGATTTGTTTTTCACTGAAACGTCGTTTAACACCTTGATATGTGAGTAAATACTGACGTATCAAATCGAGATCAACTTGTTCCATGTAACTCACTCCAATGACAGCCAAAGCATTTAAAATGCCATGTTGCCCGAACAAGGGAACGGCAAAATCACCAAGACTTTTACCACGAAATACCACTTCAAAATGAGAGCCTAAAGTTGATTTACGAATATTAGTAGCAACGAAGTCATCTTTATCAGGGTTAACGCCATAGTAATAAACATCGGCATTCGGTTCCAATGACCGTAGATGTGCATCATCACCCCACGCAAAAATGCCTTTTTTGACATTGTTGGCAAAGTCAGCAAATGCACTGGTGACATCCTCAATCCCTGTGTAATAATCGGGGTGATCAAAATCAATATTAGTCAGATCGCGTAATCTGGACGGTAATCCTTAAAATGGCGACGATATTCATCGGCTTCCACAACAAAGAATTGCGAGTTTGGTACCCCACGTCCGGTGCCATCCCCAATCAAATAGGAGGTTGGCGCAATGTTTTGAGCACATGGGCTAGTAATCCAGTCGTTGATGTTTTACCGTGCGCACCAGCGACAGCAATTGAGGTCGTTTGAGCAATTTGCTCTTGAACTGCTTCAGGATACGAAATCATCTTAACACCTAGTTCAAGTGCGCGTGCTACCTCGACATGCGTATCTTCAAAAGCATTTCCCCGAACAAAAACAGCTGACTGGTATTCGTCAACATTTTTAGCTTCAAAGGGCAAAATTTTGATACCCGCTGCTTCTAAAGGTGCTTGTGTATACGTATAAGTATCATATTCAGATCCCAAAACTTCATTGCCTTGATCATGCAAAATTTGCGCCAAGGGTCCCATTCCTGTGCCTTTAATACCAATAAAATAATATTGTTTACTCATTATTTTCACCTTCTGTTACAAATGTAAAATATTGTAACTCACCTTTTCGCAGTTCAAAAATTAAGCGACGATACTGTGCCATTTCATCATTTAACGTGCGATATACTCGTGGTGCATTCTTCAAATTATCGCTCATTAGTAGTTTAGGTCACGAGATTATCACGATACAAATTAACAGCCTTTTCAAAATTAAAGCTGTCACCAACTTCACCAAAATCGTCTGGTAAAATCAGTGCACCTGGCTTATCAGGAGCGCCTGGCAAATGCAATTCTCTGCCAGACACAATCATTCCAGCTGAAGGTACACCGCGTAATTCGCCATCCCAAATCAAAGCGCCACTTGGCATCATTGTGCCTGGTTGCGCAACTGCCACTTTGATATTTTCTTTAATATTGGGCGATCCCGAAACAATTTGTAAGGTTTTATCATTAGCCACGCGCGTTTTGGTGACATGTAAGTGATCAGAGTCTGGATGTGTGGCAACCGTTTCGACGTAGCCAATGACTAATTTCGTTTGGTTAACCGTCAATTCATCAGAAAATCCGGCTTGCTTTAATTCTTGATTAATGACATCAATTTGTTCTTGTGTCAATGTTAGCTGACCAGATTTGTGCTTAATCTGTATTTTTTCGCCAATGCCAAAGATGTTATAGCCTGTTGTTTTATCCGAAGATAAATCACTCACTCGGGTAACATTTTTATTGGTAGTCACAACTTGTTGGTTAGCATTTGGTGCAAAAATAATCATTAGAACATCTCCGAGATGTTCTGGGTTATATGTTGTTATCATGGTTAAATTCCTTTATTTTATCAGTACGTTATCTATTTTACATTACTTTTTAATACCAATAAAGTCAATATTGACGAACGCTAGTGAAAAGAGTAAAACAGAGTAGTACACTGAAAAAACAATGGAGTAATCATCGTGAAAAAAGCTTATATCTATGTTCTCATTTCAACCTTTCTCTTCAGTTCGATGGAAATTTCATTAAAGTTAGCCGGCAGTCAATTCAACGGCGTCCAATTAAATTTTCTACGTTTTTTAATTGGTGGCTTAGCTCTAGTGCCACTCGCTGTCCATAACATGAAGCAGCGTCACGTCACCTTTCAAAAGCAAGACATCGGTACTTTTCTCTTAACTGGATTTGTGGGTGTTGTTGTCAGTATGACATTCTTCCAAATTGCAGTTGAAGTCGATGCTGCCTCTACGGTAGCGGTCCTGTTTAGCTCAAACCAATATTTGCCCTCATTTTTGGCTATATCATTCTTCATGAAACGCTAACACGTTCTAACTTGATTGCTGTTGTTGTATCCGTTATTGGGCTACTTGTTATTGTCAATCCAGCCCACTTAACGAATCCACTTGGCATTTCACTTGCACTGATCGCGGCACTAACTTTTGGCTTATTCGCAATTATGCAACGTCAAGTAGGTATGAAGCGTGGCTATGATGGTTTAACAATGAACACATTTTCGTTTATTGCTGGGGCCTTGGAGCTGATGGTGATTATGATGTTATCTCATATTCAAGGTGTAGCTAATTTGTTTATAAAAAATCCTGTCATGCATGATTTTTCAAACATTCCTTTCTTTCAAGGCATTACTATCCACAATATCATTTTGTTGGCATACATATTCTTGGGTGTCACAGCAGCCGGTTATGTACTTTATTCACTAGCAATGGAGGCTTCAGATGTCTCAACTGCCTCGCTTGTCTTTTTTATTAAACCAGCCCTTGCACCAATCTTGGCGCTGATTATTCTCCATGAAAGCATCAAACTTAATACAATAATCGGCGTTGTCATTATCGTGATAGGTTCAACCATCATGTTTATCGGCAATCGTTATAGTAGTAAAGCTGACACCGTGCCCTATCAACAAGAAACCGAAACACAAAAAAAAGCCTAACGGCTTATTTTTTTTGATCCAAATATCGTAACAATAGCTTAGCTGAAGCTTTTCCAGCTTCAACCACATAGTCATCAAACACAACGCCTGAATCACCATTGGCTAAATCGGAAACACCACGTAATACAATAAACGGCGTCCCAATTGGGTGGCAACTTGCGCTACCGCTGCGGCCTCCATCTCAGCAACCAAAGCGTCTGGAAAATGAGCTAAAATACGTTTTTTGGCATCATCTTGTACAAATTGATCGCCGGAAACAATAAGACCTTCTTTAACGGCTGCCAATTTTTCAAAATCAGCGACAACTTCAGGATCGGCCAAATAATACAAAGGTTTGTTAGGTACCTGCCCAAATGCATAGCAAATACAGTCACGTCAACGTCAGAATGGGCAACTCGAGTACCGACAACCTCATCACCAATTTTCAAGTCAGGTCAAGGGCGCCAGCCGAACCAGTATTTACAATTAAATCTGGTTCAAAATTGTCAATCATGACTGTCGCCGCTGATGCTGCTGCAACTTTCCCAATACCAGATTCTGTTAAAATTACTTCATGCCCTTTATAAGTACCTGTAGTAATTGAGGCCACCACCATGCTGCTTTGTCGTTGTGTTATCTAGTGCAGCAATCAATGACAACTTTTCTTCCGCCATTGGTGTGATAATACCGATTTTCATAATAATTTACGCTCCAAATCTAATTTACTAAAAAGAAATACGCATAGGTCGCAATAATTAATAAAGCCAAAAAGATAATGGCTAAATTATAACGATGCGTTAATCGCTTAGATTTGCCGATTGGTGTCAGTTTACCATCTGATCCAATTCATAGCGACCTTTGCGAGTTAATCGCATCTCTTGACGTGTTTCTGGTGTGACAACTTCTATCTTTATGGGGTGTGCTTTAGCATATTCTTTTTCTGCTTTCACCCGTTGTTTATCACGTTGCTTTTGGGCTTTTTTCGCAGCTTTTCTTGTTTCGTTATCCATTCATTAACCTCTAAGATAGGCCCAATACAAAAACGCCGTTACTGTTTTTTGATCGTTTAATTTTCCAGCTTCAAACATCTCTTTTAAGTCATCAAACGAAATTGTTATCAGATCCATTGTCTCCCCTAAATCACGAGGTAATTGATCTGATTTTGCTATTGGCTGTAGGTTTTTTGCAACATAAAGATGCATATAGGCATCAGAAAACCGACTGTTTCCACAAACCCGATTGCCTTTCAATCGTTCCAGCGGTCATTCGTAATTCTTCGTTTAATTCGCGAACGACCGCATGATGTGGGGCATCGAAATCTCTTTCATCTAACTTGCCCGCCGGAATTTCAAGAATAAAATCACCAATTGTGGCACGCCATTGCTTTTCCAAAATAATGTGGTCATCATCGACCATTGCTAAGACTGAAATAGCTGGTACGTGTCTCACAATATCACGCTGTGATGTTTGATTATTGTAGAGTTGTACACTTTGTTTTTCAACACTAAAAATGGGTCCTTCGTAGACAATTTTAGTGTCTGTCACAATTTCTTTTTCAGCCATTAAATTTCTCCAGCTTTTGCCCTAATGGGTTGCACGCGGGCAGCTTGATATTTTTGGTGACCTTGTACCAAAACATACTTAACCTTTTCGCCTTGAATTAACGACTTAAAGCCGTCCATTTCAATGCCATTAAAATGGACGAAAATATCATCACCACCATCATCAGGTGTGATATAGCCATAGCCACGTTCTTTTTGCCAAATTTTTACTGTTCCTGTTTTCATATCTTTATTGTATCAAAAAAGTTGCCTACATGGACAACTTTCATGGTTTTCAATTAATTTTAATAAATGCTAGAACAACAAAATTTATCAAGAAAAAGAGCGATACGATGATTAATACTGGGGAAATTTCTTTGAATTTACCTAATGTTAGTTTCACTATAATGAAAAATAAGAAACCAGCGGCAATACCGTACGAAATGGAATAAGAAAATGCCATAAACACTGACGTGAAGAAAGCTGGTAATGCTACTTCTAGGTTTTCCCAAGAGATTTTAGTAAATTCTCCCATCATCATGACACCTACCAGAATCAATAATGGTGATGTTGCCGCAGTTGGTATAACACCAACAAACGGTGCAAAAATAATCATCAAAGCAAATCCAACTGCCGTAACAATATTTGCCAAACCAGTACGGGCACCAGCAGCAACACCAGCCGCTGATTCAATAAACGTTGTCGTGTTACTAGTACCTGCGATACCAGCAAAGGCTGTTGTAAATGTGTCGACAACCAACGCGCGATCCATTTTAGAATTAAACCCTTTATCTTCTTCAAACGCTTTCGTATCTGCTTTTGAGAAAATACCAGTTTGATCACCAATACCAATCAAAGTGCCAATCGCATCAAACAGACCGGTAAGTCCCATTGCAAAAATGGTAATAATTGCCAATGAGCATGATGCCAATCAGTGAACAATGATCCCAAACCATTCGCGCCTAATGCTTGTCCAAAAACATGTCCCAAAGATCCAAAGGCTGATCCAATCGAAGTCCCAGCTGAAATGTGCGTATTGGTAACACCCATTGGAATACCAATGACTGTTGTCGCAATTAACGTGATCAAAAACGCACCAGGTACTTTACGCATTACCAATATTACTAATAGAATAAAACCAATTAGTGCCAATAGCACAGATGCAGAATTAAATTTTGACAGTTCAGGTGTCACGCCACCACTCGCTAAAATAGAATTAATCGTACCTGTGGCCTTGCCAGTAAATGGTTTGTCATTTAGCGTCAAAATATTGCCTGGATCAACGATAAAGTTGATAAAACCAGCGTTTTTTAATCCAATATAAGTGACAAACATACCAATACCACCGCCTATGGCAGCCTTCAATTCACTAGGAATGCCTTTCACAATAGCGCGTCGACCATGTGTTAAAGTAATGATGATATCAACCACACCGACCAAGAACACGATTGCTAAGGCTTGCTGCCAATTGAATCCAAATCCAAATACAATCGTATAGGTAAAGTACGCTTGCATGCCAATCCTGGCGCTAATGCAAATGGAACGTTAGCAAACAAGCCATAAACAGGGTGCCAAATACGGCACTAAAATCGCAGCCAAAAAAACAGCTTGCTGTGGATACCTGCTTGACCAAGAATCTGTGGATTCAAGAAAAAGATGTAAGCCATGGAAACAAAGGTCGTGATACCTGCGACAATCTCCCGTCGTACACTGGTACCATTTTCCTTAAGATGAAAAAACTTTTGCATGTGTGTCTATCTCCCTTTGACATAGAAAAATCCACCCATCACAAACGATGAATGGATCAACACCACGCAATTTATGATAGTCCAACATGTTGGTGTTGGGTAGAAACTGTCGGCCAATATCCGACACTATATCAACAATTTATTTTAATATATTCTAGTTTAGCACCGTCACGACGCAGTTGCAAGAATTTCAAATAGTCATTAAATGTTGTGATTGAATCCTCATTTTTTTCGTAGCGACCACGTCAATAAAGTCCTTATAATGAGATACAATCAAAACAGCGCCAGCATAATGCGTTAAAAAATTTGTCAGCGCATCTAAGGCGAGTAAATCTAAATAATTAGTGGGTTCATCTAAAATAAGTAACTGCGTATCGGTAATAAAACTTGTAGCAGTAACACTTTTACTTTTTCACCGCCACTTAGTGAACTAACTTTTTGAAAAGCCATATCTCTTTTAATGCCAAACGCACCAAGAAAATCTCTGGCTAACTGTGGCAGTTGAGAAGATTTCAATAATACGTTTTCTAGGACTGTCTTTTCTTCGTCCAAACCAGACAAATTTTGTGAAAAATAGCCAACCGGCTTATCATAATTTTTGATGATTTGCTTAATCAAGGTGGTTTTACCACTGCCATTATCACCTAAAACAGCCAGTCGCTCCCCTGTTTCCAGATTAAAATTCACGTCTTGTAACAGTAAATGATTGCCGGCTTTAACTGTTTCCCCTGTTATTTTTAAAATAGTCCGTGTTTTATAGTTTTGACCTGCAACCGTTTGAAGTTTTAAAGGCTTTGTGACAAGCGTTTATCAACTTTTTCTAGTTCTGAAAAGCGGCGCGCCATCGTTTTGGCATTTTGACCTAACTTTTTCTGTGTTTTTAATGCGTTACCTTTTCCACTGATCAAACGTGCATCAGATGGACTAATATTCTTTGGTCGTTTTGTCACTTGCTTTTCCCGTGTTCGGACCTTATCCATTGCCCGTTGCAGTTGCTTTTTCTTATTGACCGCATCATGATACAGATGATTCTGAGTTTCGTTGACAAGATTACGTTGCGCTAGATAGTCGTGATAATTGCCATTATAAGCAGTAACTTGTTGTTCATGCAGCGCCCATATTTTTTGGATGATATGATTAAGAAAATAACTGTCGTGGAAATCACACATCAATGTACCATAAAAATGTGACAGCCGTTTGATTAACCAATTTTGATGTGTCATATCTAAATTAGCAGTTGGTTCATCTAACACCAAAATATCAGGTTGATTGTTTAGTGACTCATTGATACGTTGCATCATTTTTTCACCGCCACTACGATCACTATCGTCGACGACCAATTGTGGCACATAAATAACACGGCCATTTATAGAAATATCACCACTGTCAGGTGATAAATCACCAATCATTAAGTGCGCCAATGTCGTTTTGCCAACACCGTTAGCGCCAATAATGCCAATACGCTCACAATTTTATTTGCTGAGTAACTTGTGTTAAAATGTCGCGTCCGTCAATACTGTAGTTGACTTTATTTAATGTGAATGCATGCATAAAAACCTCCTCTGATTTTTCACAGAATTGGTTTCGTAAACATCGCAAAAATAACGACTTATTGTCGATTTTGGCGCACTTATCCTACTCTTTCCAATTCCGTTTGTGAAATTTGAATGAGTAGTTTAGTTACGCACTGGATCGACCTCTTTTCAATATTTAAAATGATTATATCATGCTGTACAAGTTAGAACAAGCCAGTAATTCGACCTTTTTCATCAATATCAATGTCTAATGCTGCCGGATGTTTTGGCAAACCAGGCATTGTCATAATATTACTGTCAGTGCAACCAAGAAACCAGCGCCTAACTTAGGGACAAATTCACGAATATGAATAGCAAAGTCTTTTGGTGCTCCTAACTTTTTAGCATCATCAGAAAGAGAATATTGCGTTTTAGCCATAATAATTGGTAGTTTATCCCAGCCACGAGCTTCAAATTCTTTTAGTTGCTTTTGAGCTTTGTCAGATAACACAACAGTTTCGCCACCATAAATCGTTTGGACAATAGCATTAAGTTTATCGGTTGCAGAATCATTAGGTTGATAAAGTGGTGTAAAATCAGATTCCTGTGCTGCTTTTTCAATGACCGCTTGTGCTAAGTCTTTTGCCCCTTCGCCACCTTGGCCCAAACCTCTGTCGTATAGGCGGTTGCGCCAAATTGTGCAACATAATCTTTAATGACTGCCAGTTCTTGTGGTGTGTCGGCAGTGAAACGGTTAATTGCCACAACAACCGGTACACCATAACGATTCATCGCCGTTAAATGCTGCCTAAGTTTTAATCCAGCGGACAAAGCTTCAATATTTTCATCGTTTAAGGCGCCCAGTGCCACACCACCATGATGCTTCAGTGCGCGAATGGTCGCTACTATAACAATTGCATCCGGTGTTTTTCCTAATAATGGGACTTTAACATCAAGGATTTTTCGCCACCTAAGTCAGCTCCAAATCCAGCCTCCGTAACCACGTAATCAGCCAATTGTAGCGCTGTTTTTGTTGCCAAAATCGAGTTCGTTCCTTGCGCAATGTTTGCAAATGGGCCACCATGAATGATTGCCGGTGTATGTGCCAGTGTCTGTACCAAATTAGGTTTAATCGCATCTTTTAGCAATACTGTTAATGCACCCGCTACGCCCAAATCAGCAACAGTAACTGGTTCTTTGTCGTAAGTATAGCCAACGACAATACGATTAATACGCGCCTTCAGATCCATTAGATCAGTTGATAGCGTCAAAATAGCCATTAATTCAGATGCAACAGTAATATCAAATCCATCTTCACGAGCACACCAGAGGTCGGTCCCCTAGACAACAGTCACATGTCGTAAGCGCGATCATTAATATCCACTACACGTTTCCACAAGATACGACGTGGATCAAGGTTGAGAGGATTTCCCTGATGTAAACTGTTGTCAAGCACTGCCGACAAAGTATCATGTGCCGAAGTAAGCGCATGAAAATCACCAGTAAAATGCAAATTAATGTCTGCCATTGGCACAATCTGCGCATAACCACCACCCGTTGCACCACCTTTCAGCCCCATAACTGGGCCTAATGATGGTTCACGAAGCGCAATCATCGTATTTTTACCAGATAATTTAAGCGCATCAGCTAAACCAACTGTCACGGTTGATTTACCTTCTCCAGCAGGTGTTGGATTAATTGAAGTAACCAAAATGAGTTTACCCAAATCAGTTGATCGATTAACTTCAGGATCCAACTTGATTTTCGCTTTATCATAACCGTAGGGTTCAATTTCTTGAGGCTGTAATCCGCGCTGGCAGCAATTTCAGAGATAGGTGTAATTTTAGCAGCTTGTGCAATTTCAATATCTGTTGGCATGAATTTATCCTCTTTGATCATAGTACACATTTCAAAAATCAATGTGATAGTTGGTTAATATTTACGTTAAATTCATTATAACTAAAGTTCATCTCTACGACATTCTTATGGCCAATCAATCAGTTGAAACGCTGAAATCAACTTTAAAGCGAAATTCTAAAGAAAAAAACTGAAAAATCAGCCTGCAAACATTTGTCATCAAACTTATTTTTCAGTTACATTTATTCATACTATTTGTCAATTTCTTTTTTACTGTCTTTTCGGAAGTCTTTAGCAGCTTCTTGCACAGCATCCTCTACACTACCTACTGCCTTTTTAACAACATTAGCAGATGACTTACCTGCATTGCTCATCAACTTATTTTTTGTCACCGTAATTCGCCTCCTTGCATTTTAACGATAACACTAATTCTGTTTTAATAACCTCAGTGTATACCATCAAATATTTGAAAGCAACTAAAAAGCCCAACAAACGAAGACTATATCAGATAAACATATGTCGTTTGTTGGACTAGTAATACAGGGA
>JAGSPU010000462.1:0-43991 GCA_019321725.1 Paulownia fortunei | reverse complement strand
ACTCCCTTGATTAATTAAGTAATTCAGAATGCTAACTAATCAATCGCAATGGTTATGGGATATAGGTAATTCATTATGATATGATTTTTTTATCTGCTTATTTTAAATTTTTTATTTTTGCCATGGTTAGTATTCTAAAACATGTGAACCCCAACACACTACATGGATTAATTTAGGAACTTGAGATTTTTTCTCGAGTTCGAAAAGAGAGCTTATGTTCTGAATGAGTCTCCTCTACAAGTGTTGTGGAGGAATCCATGACTGAAGAGCTTGCCACCTATCAAAGGTGGGTAGATGATGATCTACAAGCTCAATACTATATAATGACGTCCATGTCAAATAAGTTGGAAAGGCAACATGCGAATAAGGCGCATGCCTCCAGTATTTACTTAAACTTACTAAACTTGTAAAGATACCTAATCTCAAAGGAGCTTTTCTAAAGTTGTATGATAAATGGCTCTTCTGTCTATGAGCATAGATTAAAAATGATAGGCCTTATAAAAAAACTCTAGTCTCTCGGATTGTTATAGATAATGAGTTTTAAATAAGTCTTATCCTCCAATTTCTATCGAGTTTATTCACCTAGCTTGCGGTGAACTTCAACATGCATAAGATGCAAACTACTTTACTAAGCTAGTTAATATGTTGAAGACTATGAGCCCACGATTAGAAAGGAAAAACACATTGTGATGAATAGTTCTTCCCAATCTTAGACAAGGAATAAGAGTCCAAAGAAAGGAAAATGGAAAGGTTCCTAAAAGAATAGTAAGTTAAAGGGCAAAAATGGAGTGAAGAAACCTAAGGCTGATCTACAGGGAAAGTGCTTCCATTGTGGCAAACCAGGGCATTGAAAAAGAACTACAAACAGTATCTTGTAACTTGCGTAATTGGTTTTGGTATATTCTTTTTTGAAGTTAATTTTTCAGTTGATTATGTATTAGATATCGAATATGGTTCTCATCTATGTGCAGTTGTGATAAGAAGTAAGATTCTAAGTAGATGAGAGCCCGTCCACTTAGCATTATGTTGTGGAGTTAGATAACTTTAAATATTTACCTTCATATAACTAAGAATATTATCTCCATTTATTTTTTTCAATGGAGAGAATTTTGATTTTTTATTAAAGAATGAAGTTGTTCCATTTTTAGTTATATGTTGGTACAAAAGCAAAAGGTTTATACACTATTAATCCAAATAACTCCATTCTTCACATTCAATAAAGTAATAGAAGAAAGTCTGATGATCAAAATGACACACGCACTTGGCATACTAGGCTAGGTCTTATCTCTAAATAAAAAATTCGCAATGGCATTCATACAATAGCTAAACCTTTAAGGCATGAAATCAATGCTTATATGTGAATCGTGTCCTACGAGAAAGATGACTAGGTCATAATTTGTAGAACAAATGGAGCACGCCTAGCTTACATCCTAGGATTTGATCTATATAGACATATGTGGGTCACTAAGTGTTAGCGTAATAGGCCATATCTAAATAAAAGATTCACAAGATAGAAAAACACAATTGCTTGACCTTTGAGACTCAGAGTTAATACCAATATGTGAATGATGTCAGATGACTAAGTCATCATTTATGGTACATGTAAGTCTGCCTAGCTCACATCCTTTGGATTTGGTCTATACAGATGTATTTGAGCCACTAAGTGTTAACATGAGACAAAACTATTCTATTGGTCCTAGGTGGTATGAAAGGGTGTAGAGGGGGTTGGATGGACCTTCCAAATTTTTTTCAACCTTTTCAAATTTTTACAAGTGTTGAACTTACACTGAGATTATAAAACTACAATCGCTTGATTTTGTCTCAAAGATGATAACTTAGTTGGTCACTTAGCTGTTTTGATTTGTTGGAGACTCAAAAACTTAGTAAGTGCTTTCATGAGTTATGTAGCAAAAAAGCATTTTGGTACTTCGAAAATTTTAGGCTTTTATTTTTCAATACAATGTCGTGAAGTGCAGTAGAGTTTTATAAAGTTGACTATAGAGAAAGATATAGAATTTAAAGTGTCTAAAGTAAATAGACATATAAATTTATTATATTGGTTCAAAGGTGGGGTAATTCTTCTACCTCTACTCATCTCCAAAAGTCCTGGATGAATCTACTAGAGTATTATAGACTTTTAAAGAAAATCACACTCCTAGTCTGCACTCTTAGTTACACAAACTAAGTACAACTTCTTCTCAGTCTTTCGTCTACATAAAGTTTGCTGGTACTAGTATTTAATTCTTCCCACATAGGTCTGACTCAGTGCTAGTTCACACAGGATCTAGTATGCCCTGCTTCTTCTGGATAACTGATAATGGAATCACTTAGCTAACTTTTAGCTTAAAATCTTCTGATAGTTGAGTGACAAGCTTTTGGATTGCTGGATTTTTGAATTTTATATACTTCTTTGATTTAAGACCTTCAACCTTTCTTTGTATTTCTAGTATGTTCAGGGTGTTTTTCTTCTTTTTCAGCCCCTTTTATAAGCTTTTAAAATTTTCCCAAAATACCTACTTTTCTTCTTTTCTTCCTATATAACTATCTGTCCATATACTATTGTGTAGTATTTGCAGTTCTATGTCCTTTTTCATATTGATTGCCTCATTCTACAATTGTCCATTATTTTGGATTGTAGCACTTGATCAGTATGAGGTGACAATTGTAAGTTGACCCTTTATAGATTACACTAGTACTCATTCCGCTGTAGACCTTAGCCTGGTAAGTTTACTGCTCTGGTTTGGACTCCACTCTTTACTTGAAATCTCCTCACTTGTCTGTTTAGATCATTTTCTCTTTTGACTAATCTGATCTCCTGATAACTTTGACTTCTCACTGACTGCTTTGGCCACTCTACTGAAGATCTTAGTCAGCTAAATCATTGGCTCTAGTCTTGAACTTGGCTGTCTTGGTCTTGAAGTCTTCATCACAGGTCTGATCATTAGTTCAGTTTAGACATTTCTGTTTTGTTTGAAACAGCTGATATATTCTACTTTGAAAATAGCCTCAATATTAAGTAATAACAATATAGAAAATTCAAAAGTTTTGAGACCTATTCTAGCCTACTTATCATCAAAATTTATATAAGTAAATCCTAAAATATTTGTACTTCATTACATTCACAAACGATCAACATGGGTATGTGTATCCAATGAGATATAAGATTGAACCATTTGAAAATTTCAAAGAATATAAACATGAGTAGAGAATCAAATTGGCTGAATAATCAAGACTCTTCGATCCAATTAAGGAGGTTAGAACTTGAACAATAAGTTCTTAGATCATCTTATAGAGAGTCGGATTCTCTCCCATAGGACTCTATTCGAAATGCCATAATTAATTGACATAGTTCTACAAAAGAATCGAACCTTGTTAGAAATAGCTTGTTTCACGATGAGTTTCACTAACTTTCCTCTTTTATTCTGGGATTAAGCTCTAGAACTAGCAACACATCTATTGAATAGTTTATCATTAAAGTCGATGTCCAAGATATCATATGAGATGTGGTACGAGAATGTGAGAGTAATGTTCAGTGAGCCAATTAGATTGTCAGCTTTTACACTCTTGTAAAAATATTCTTTTTCAATTAATATCAACAAATTAGACAATTCTTCATCTTTATTTATTTTCTTCCTAAAATTTAAGTGAAATCCCTAGATTATACATAACTACAGGATATGGTGGCGGGTATGATGGCTATCTTGAAATATGCCTTTACTGTTTTGATCTTAAATTGTTCCAAGTCAAAAATCATTATGGCAAGACATCAATGATTCAGTAAGACTTACACATAAGATGCATGTTGGCAAGGAGAATGTCTCTTTTCGTAGGCATTGGTATAAGTCACTAGCACATATATGTGGATGCTTATTTGGGAAACCTTGCCTAGAAATTCTTAATTGGAAATGAAATATTATCGAATATGGAATGTTTATTTTACGACAGTACAAGATTAATCTTTAGACTTGAAACACTATGGTAATCTTGTGCATAGTTACTTGTGTTTTGATTTATTTCTCGATTACAAGTTAGTCACAAGAAGAATATTTTAGGTGCAATTTAATTATGTATAGAAGTTAATCAATGGAAAACAAAGGATCCATCACTTATCTAGATGGATGGGGGAATCGTCTATGTTTTCTGAAGTTCTTAAGTTATAAGTCTTTGGCCAAGACTAGATGAAAGTTAGAAAAGGATTTTTAATTTCATCATTGAGTCAAAATGGACACATAATTATTGGATTATTCAGATTTCGACTAATAATCCATATTCGAGGCCTAATCGATAGATTAGTTGATGGAAGAACCTTACTTGCATGGTATTCACAATTGAAAAAGTTTGCTACTTCACTTATTTCTTGGTTTTCATGGCATATTGCTAGACCCTAATCATGCTTAATGGGTTTTTGGAATTTAGGAGTTAATATAAGAAGATAAATTAATTTGATTAATTAATCATAATATATAGATTGTTCAATTAGGTCACAAAAGTTGTCTGCCTACTACTAGCTTATTGGTTGGGTCACACAAAAACTTGAACAAATTTATTTATTGCTAAGAAAAGTAATCCAATTAATTAATTCAAGTAATGGATTAATTCAATTAATTAATTAGATCAATTGATGGAGCTTTATTAATTTTAGGCCTAGGTCCAATAAGTATGGGCTTGATGGGATGACGGCCAAACAAAAATTGAAAAAGAGTTTGACGAGTCCTTTATGCATAAGGAAACTACCTTAAGGAGGTGGAATCCCACTTGGATTGGGAGTCCCATTGAGATGGGGTATTGGGAGTATTTAAACTCCCATAAGATCAACTTTTACACATAAATGATGTGTAAAAATTCAGCACCCTCTCCCCAGAGAAAAACAGTCCCCTTGCTTTTGTGTGATTTATGTATTCTTTTGTTCTATATTTTGAATAAAAGAATTGAAAAATAAAATATACATACACAAACTAGTTATATTATTGCTTCTAAGAACGTTATACACTAATCCTTTAGCTAGGAACTATCGAATCAAACATACTAGAACAAGTTTATGTTGGGTTCGCAAAGCCTCGAGACATTAAATGCTGTGGAAAATAGAAATATAAAGTCATGCATCTGTTAGAGTAGTGCCCGGCATGCCAATTAGACTGTTCATCCTTTATACTCTTGTATTTATAAAAACAATCATTTTCAAATCATATTAATAAAAAAGGCAAATTTCTTTATGTTTAATTGCTTCTTGTAATTAGATAAAGTCCCTAGACCAAACTTAGTTATGGGGCATGGTCACGTATTTGATGGTGATCATGGAATATGCCTTTATGACTTTGGTCTTAAATTAGTTCTGAGTCAAGGGTTTTTTGAGAAGAGACATCGAATAACCTAATAGACTCGCGCATACGATGTATGCTTGCATGATGAGGATGTCTCGCTCCATGGATATTGACATAGTGACACTAGTGTATGTATACGGGTGCTTGTTAGGGAACAAGTACACTGAACAGACCCACTAGAATTTCTTAATTGGAAACTTGTTTGTCGAAATAAGAAATTACATGTTACGATAGTACACGATTAGTCTTTTGACTTGAGACACCATGGTAGCCTTATGCATATCGTGTTTCATTTTGATGTATCTTCTGATCGCCTGACAATCATATAGGAGATACATTGGATGTTGCATTGATATGTATGGTGGTTAATGAGTGGTCAACAAAGGATCTGTCACTTGTCTGGTAGAACAAGTGAATTTCCTATGTTTTCATAGTTCATGATTCAAAAGTCTTTGGCCTTGTAGGATGAATGTTAGACGAGTGTTTTCTAACGATTCGTTATGAGTCATTGAAACTTGAAATAAAATTATAGTTATTGAGCAATTAGGGTTTTGACTATTGATCCATGCCCTAAACTCAATCGGGAGATTAGTTGACAGAAAGACCTTACGTGTATGACATTCGTAATTGAAATAGGTTCACTAGCTATTTCATCTAAGTTTAGGTAGTCATGATATACTTGCTAGGTGTTTCCCATGACTTGTGACGTTCTTGAAATTAAGGAGTTAATTTCAAGTGGACTAATTAATTGGATTAATTAATCAGAATGATTATTATTATTCATAAATTATAAATATTGCAAGCTCACTGCTAGCTTAGTTGTGGACTTAAAAGGGTCACACACAATTTGAGATGAAATATTTCTAATTTAGGAATTGATCCAAAGTGTTGGATCTAATTAATTAGTAGAGATTAATTAATTGGAGCTTAAATTAATTCAAAGAGTTAAATTAATTAGTTAATTAAATAATTAAATTATTTAATTAGACCTAATAAGATTAAGGAGCACAATTGGAGTAAAACAATTATTTGATTGAATTAAATTAAATGTGTAGCCCATAAATTAATTTAATTATTAAATTAATTTACTTAATTAAATAATTAAATTATTTAATTAGGCCTAATTTGATTAGATGAGTTAGATGGAATTAATTAATTTGGGTAAGATAATTAACTGGATTAATTGTGGGATTTAATTTTAAGTTCAAACCAAATTAGAAAATGCCCATGAAGGTGATTGAAAAAGGATGGAAAGTCAAGAGTTTGGAATTCTTGGATAATCTTGAATATCTTTGGAAGATATGAAAGAGATAAATTGAAAGAAGTTTGGATGAACCAAAATATCTTCCAACCAATCAAAATGAGATACAAAATATCAAGAGTAAGACTCTTGAAATTTTATGCCGCTATTTTCTTCATCCATCATTTTTCTCCAAAAATTCTATCTTCAAGTATTAATTCTTTAATCACAAGTTGATAACAAGAATTAATATTTTTCTATACAACTCCATTAACTAGATTAGAAAAGAAATTAGAATTGCTAGTGGAATTCTGATTCTATATTTTTGCTTAAAGTGTGGACTACTTTAGATGGGAGACGTCTGGATCCCTATGAACCAAATTCAAAAAAAGTGCTAGTAATTGATTACTGCATACTCTACAACAACCGGAGTGTGTAGAAATATATAAATCGATATTTTAGTTATTTTATTACAACCATTGAAAATTACGAGATCGTTAGAAATCACACCGGATCCAGGGTATTACTATAATTATTATGGTTTAATATTTTTAAAAATTTTAATTTTTCACAGTGCATACCCCGGGATCACGTGAACCCAACAGTGGTATCAGAGTCATGGTTTGTGCAATTTCAATTGGATTCGATTTATGCCTGTGAATTTAATTGTTAAATTTTGATTGATTTGTTATAGTTCTGATTGGGATAAAATTATTTTGTAATTAATTTAATTATTAAACAAAACATGTATGATTGAATTTAATTCGATCGGAAGGAGAAATTATACATGGCACAACACTGAGTGCCCGTGCGCGCAGCAACGCGTGCCCGCTGGGCGCCCATCGGGTGCCGGTCTGTGCGCACTGTCATGTTGAATTGCAAAATATGATTTCTTGATTTTATAATTAAAATATTTAATTTTAAAATTTAAAAAAAAGGTTCATTTTTGAAAAATCAAGATTTTATCCAAGTCATGAAATTACAATATAAAATGATGGTAAATTTACATGCTTTAATAAATTCATGTGTTGTATTTATTAGTATGTATGAGGTGATCATGGAGCCATTTGGACCAATGTGATTGGATTTATTTATCTTTGGATTTTTGAAATTAGGCCTGCGAGTCTTTTTTTATTTCCTTGTACATCTTTACATTTTGTATGAGAGTAGAATAGGGTGAGTTTTTTCTTTTCTCTTTTTGGTGGACAAAAAGAAGGACCAAGACAAAGAATCAAGAAAAGACCCATGAATGTATGGGATATACTCATATAATAGAAACAAGTTTCTATTTCCATTCTATTACCCTTAGATTGACTTAAATCTATTTTTGTTTCAAATGGATCTCATAGGAATGACCCATGATCATCCAGATTATGTATGTATTAGATGTATGCATATGATTTATTTAATTGATTTGATTGTTAATTTAATAAACAAATCAAGATTAAAATTGATGAGGTCTTGGTTAATATAAATACGCCACTTGAACTAAAAATCAAGTAAAGGAATTTTTGAATTCCGATTTCAAGCAAATATGGATAAAATTGGGTAAAAACCTAATAATCCATACCTACCATTAAAAGTAGTTAACATGACGATGCTACCTTACTTTTTCATTGGCCATGAGTCATGGAATGACTCTGTAATGAAAAGTTGTGATCTCTACTAAGCATGGTGATGCCCATGGGATGGATTTATCTCTATGTTGGCCTATGAATTGTGAAACGTTTTGATGCTCCATGTACATAGAGGTTTGATAGGTCTTGTTTGACACTTAGTACCATATGGGCTCATAAAATTAGGGTATATGAGAAGAAGTGAGGTAAAATAGCTTGAGGGTTGTATGGAGATACAATTGGTAATAGTTAGCTACCATTCAATATGTTTTATGGGCTTATAAAATGGGGCATACGACATATTGATTAGACCTCAAGCCCACTAGGAAATAAGATTTCCCAAATTACCATTAGGGATGATGGAATTTGAATGAAATAGTGGGGCACATTTATTACTTAAGACCTTGTTATAAATGAATATGATTTTGAAAGTATGCTAATTTTCTGCCTCATTTATATTTATAAATTGTCTATAAATGGCTAAAAATCCACTTGCATCAATTCTGGAAGCTAATAAATTAATTGGTCCCATCTATGTCGATTGATTGAGGAACTTTCAGATCGTTCTACAATCTGAAAAGAGGGATTACAAACTTGATGTAATCCCACTACCGACTGTGCTGGAAGATGCCAGTGAGAAAGAGCTTGTGGATTATCATAAGTTGGTTAATGATGATCTACAAACGCGATGATATATGATGATATCGATGTCAAACAAGTTGCAGAGGCAACATGAGGTACATGCACATGCGCATGATATCTATGTTCACTTACAAAAGTTGTATGGTGAACATGCTAGGTAGGTGAGATATCAGATCTCGAAAGATCTTTTCAAGACTGAACCCGTATGATGGAGGGCTTTTGAGTCTATGATCACGGATTGAAAATGATAGGCCTGATTGAAAGGCTCAAGTCACTTGGAGTTGTTATGGATAACGAGCTCTATTTGGATCTCATCCTGTAGTCTTTGCCTCCATCGTTTGACACCTTCGTTACCAACTTCAACATGCATAAAATGGAAACTAGTCTTGCTGAACTGGTTAACATGTTGAAGACGGCTAAGTCCATTATGAAGAAGGACAAGCCGGTTAGGCTTGTTGGATCCTCATCCAACTCAAAGGCTATAAAGCCCAAGAGAAAGAAGGGGAAAGGAAAGCATTCCTCAAAATCCAAAGGCATGAAGCCAACAGGTGGCGTCTCCAAGAGTTCCAACAAGATCGATGATAAGTGCCACTACTGCGGCAAACTTGGGTATTGGAAGAGGAACTACAAGGAGTACCTTGCGAGCCTGAAGAGTTCAAGTATTTATTTTGTTAAAGTTAACTTATCAGTTAACGATGCTTCTTGGGTATTGGACACCGGCTGTGGGTCTCATCTCTGCAATGATTCATAGGTGATGGAAAAAAGCAGGGAGCTAAGAGAGGAGAGACAGTCCTGTAGCTGAGGAATGGAGCAAAGGTTGCTACATTAGCCATAGAAAGTGTCAACTTAGCTTTAGAAAATGGAGTAGCTTTGGTTTTGAACAATTATTTTTATGTTCCAGAGATAGTTAAGAATATTACCTCTATTCTTGTTTTGGATGGAGAAGGTTTTACTTTTTCAATAAAATATGGAAGCTGATCCATTTTTAAAGACTTAGTTCTGATTACCTCTCATATATTGATGAATGGTTTATATTCTATTAATCCCCACAACTCATTTTTCCATGTTCAACAAATAAAAGAAAAATAGATGATTATAGTTCCCAACTCTTATGGCATGATAGATTATGTCATATCTCTAAAAAAGAATTCATAAGTTGGCTCAATTACTCAATCTTTCGAAAGAACAAGGAATGCCAACATGTGAGTCATGTTTCAAAGGGAAAATGACCAAATCACCATTTGTTGGACAAGTGGAGCGAGCCAAAATTCTATTGAATATGATCCATTCAGATGTATGTTGGCCACTAAGTGTTAGTGCTCATGAAAACTATCACTACTTTATAACTTTTACCTACGTTTATTCTAGGTATGGTTATGTCTACCTTATGAGGTACAAATCTGAAGCTTTTGAAAAGTTTAAAGAATTCAGATGTGAGGTGGAGAAACAAACTGGACTAAGTGTCAAGACTCTTTGATCAGATTGAGGAGGTGAATACTTTGTTTATCTAAAAGAGAATGAGATTCTCTCTTAGTCCTACAACTCCCCAACTCAACAGAGTTGCGGAGCATAAAAATTAAACCTTGTTGGACGTGGTTCGATCGATGATAAGTTTCATTGGACTTTCTCTTTCATTATGGGGCTATGCTCTAGAAACGATGACATATTTATTAAATAGAGTGCCATCAAAGTCGGTACCTAAAAACACCATATGAGATATGGTATGGGAAACCACCATCTTACAAATACCTTAAGGTATGGGGGTGTGCTGCTTACATAAAGCAGCAAGTGAGAGATAAATTGGACATGAGATCCAGTTTATGTAGATTTGTGGGGTATCCAAAGGAATCCATTAGATACTATTTCTACGACCCTTCGGAACACAGCTTGCCTACACTTAGCACATCCCACGACTCATGGCCAACAGACTAAATGTGGTAGCGTATCGACATGCCACTACTTTTGATGGAAGGTATGGATGATTGAGTCCTACCCAATATTGCCCATTTACGCTTGATATCGAACTAATAAAGGTTCTCAACTTGAAACATTTTCAAGTGAGGGTCATACTAGATTTATTATACAAGGTCTCATTGTTTTCTTTTCTTATTTATTTAATGTTCACTATCCTAACGATGACAAGAATACATCATAAGGAAGCATTAAATAAACACATGTATCACATACATCCTAAAATAAATAGATGATCATGAGCCTTTAATCCTATGTGATCCACTTGAGCCAAAGTGGATCTAGGTCAATCTAAGGGTGATAATTAAAATACAAATAGACCTATCTATTACATAAATATATCTCATACATTCATGGGCCTTGTTTCCTTACTTTTCCTCCATCTTTATTCAATCTTCTTGTAATGTCCGCCAAATTACAAAAAGATTAACCTCACCGCCTAATTCTACTCTCATTACATTTGCTAAAACTATAAGAAACCTTGGAACAATTCCAAGGGGAGATACATAGGAGGGAGATAGAAGTACATCAAGAATAAAACAGAGAAAGGTGAGACTCGTAGGCCTCATTTTAATTAAAATCCAAAAATAACCAATTATGCATAAAATTAAATCAATCACATTGGTCTAGGCTCCATGATCATCTAACTAGCATGCTTAACATAAATCATCACATGATAATGAAAACATATAAATTTATCGATTATGTTATGTGCAATTTCTTTCAAATTTGGGATTTTTATGAAAAATGATTTTTCAAAAATTAAAATTAACATTTAATTTTAAAATGAAAAATCATAAACGTCACGTAACAATTATGTAACGAGGTGGGATGGACAACAGTTCAACAAGGCTGCTGTCTGTCGAGTGGCTGGGCAGACCACCCGTCGGGCGGCTGGGCGCCCACACATCGGGTGGCTGGGCGCTCGCACATCGGGTGCCGACTGGCGACCCGATGCCCACACGTCGGGTGCCAGCAGGCAACCCGGCGCCTGACTTTGGGATTTTTTATTTTAAAATTAAATGTTAATTTTAATTTTTGAAAAATTATTTTTCATAAAAATCCCAAATTTGAAAGAAATTGCACATAACATAATTGGTAAATTTATATGTTTTCATTATCATGTGATGATTTATGTTAAGCATGGTAGTTGGATGATCATGGAGTCTAGGCCAATGTGATTGGTTTAATTTTATGCATAATTGGTTATTTTTGGATTTTAATTAAAATGAGGCTTGCGAGTCTCACCTTTCTCTATTTTATTCTTGATGTACTTCTATCTGCCTCCTATGTATCTCCCCTTGGAATTGTTCCAAGGTTTCTTGTAGTTTTAGCAATTGTAATGAGAGTAGAATTAGGTGGTGAGGTTAATCTTTTTGTAATTTGGTGGACATTACAAGAAAATTGAATGAAGACGGAGGAAAAATGAGGAAACAAGGCCCATGAATGTATGGGATATATTTATATAATAGATAGGTCTATTTGCATTTTAATTACCACCCTTAGATTGACCTAGATCCAATTTGGCTCAAGTGGATCGCATAGGATTAAAGGCTCATGATCATCTATTTATTTTAGGATGTATATGATACATGTTGTGTTTATTTAATGCTTCCTTATGATGTATGCTTGTCATCGTTAGGATAGTGAACATTAAATAAACAAGAAAAGAAAACAATGAGACCTTGTATAATAAATCTAGTATGACCCTCACTTGAAAATGTTTCAAGTTGAGAACCTTTATTAGTTCGATATCAAGCATAAATGGGCAATATTGGGTAGGACCCAATCGTCCATGCCTTCCATCAAAAGTAGTGGCATGTCGATACGCTACCACATTTAGTCCGTTGGCCATGAGTCGTGGGATGTGCTAAGTGTAGGCAAGCTGTGACCACTACTAAGCATTGAGATGCTCATGGGGTGGACTCGTCTTTATTGTTGGCCATGAGTCGTGGGACGTTTAGATGCTCAATCTACATGGATATTTGATGAGTAATGTTTGACACTTAGTACCATATGGGCTCATAAAATTGGGGTGTATGGGAAGAGGTGAGGCAAAATAGCTTGAGGGTTGCATGGGGATGCAATTGTTAATGTTGTTAGCTACCTTTTAGTTTTGTTGTATGGGCTCATAAAATTGGGGTGTATGGCAAGGCTAGTTGGATTTCAAGCCCACTAAGAAATTAGATTTCTCGAATTTTCATCTATAGGGTGATGGGATTTGAATAAAATAGTGGGAGACATTTATGATTAAAGACCACATCATAAATAGATATTAATTAAATGAATGCTTAAATTTCTACCTCGCATAGGATAATGGTTATTGCTAGTAATTCCACATAGGATAATCTAGACAAACAGACAAACTTACCAGCTCAATATAGATGTTTATCACCATTGTGGATATTTAGGGCATAGAAAGAGGAAACACAAGTATTGACTTGCTTAGTTGAATTAGAAGGGGTTCTAATTTAAGTTTATACATTGTTGATATCAACCATTAAGGTTGATAAATTTTTTCTTGATATTGGATATCGGATATGATCCCATCTTTGCAAGGGATTGCAGTAGATGATAAGAAAAATGGCGACTAAGATAAAGGACGATCCTTAAGCTTGAGAATAAAGTAAGTGTTGCTTTATTGGCTATAGGAATGATCCACTTAACTCTGGATGGAATTAGGATAGTATTAGTTAATTGTCTTTGATACATTGACAAATGAACTATACAATCCCAACATTCCATGCTATATAATCAACAAAGTAATATAAGAATTAGATAATCAAAACAGTGCATACTTGTGGTTAGCTAGATTAGGTCATATCTCTAAAGAAAGAGTTCAAAAGATGGTATATTTGCTTGACCTTTTGGACTTGCATGAGGTGCCAACTTGTAAATCTTATCTTTAGGAAAACATGACCAAATCACCATTTGTGGGACAAATGGATCAAACCATGCCTTTGGATATGATCCAAAGGAATGTAAGCAGTCCACTAAGTGTTAGTGTACAAGCGAACTATTCTTAATTCATTATTCTAAAATTCTTTGAAGGGTTCAAAGAATTTAGACATGAAGTAGAGAATTAAATCGGCCAAAGTATTAAATCAATCGATGTGATCGATGAAGAGAATACTAAGGTGGTAAGTTCTTGATTATCTAATGGAGAATTAGATTCTCACTTTAAGTGAATCCAAGTTGAGTTTCACTTATTTCCTCCTTCATTCTGGGAATTCACCCTAGAATCAATGATATTCTTATCAAGTCTCATTGATCCTTAACTTGGAACATTTTAAAATCACAACTTTAGAGGCATATTCCACGATCACCATCATATGTGCAACCATGCCCCATAGCTATAGGTGATCTAAGGACTTTATCTAATTCTTATGATGAATTTAAGATAAAGATTGCCATTTAGATGATATTAATATAAATAAGAATGATTCGCAAGAGTATAAGAATGACCAGAACAATTGGCACGCCGGACACTACTCTAACAATCTCCCACTTGCCCTAGAGATAATTGCCCTCGTATTAAAGCCCATCTTCTGAAGATGTCCTTCAAATACTTATCTAAAGGGTTAAAACAGTGGGTCTGCTATATTTTCTGTCGAGACAAATCTTTCCATGCTGATGTTGCCTCTACCAATGATTTTCATAACCAGGGTATCGCTAATCTATTTCTGTTTGGATCCTTTGATGAGACCTTGGCTTCTTTGCTTGTGCAATAGCCCCCATTGTTATCGCAGTACTCCAGTACTCAATCAACAATGGTTGGAACTATATCTAACATTTAGATTAAGTTCCTTATCCAAACAATCCATTTTGTAGCATCGTATGCCAAGATGTATTCAATCACGGTGGTGGAATCCACGGTTGTTACAAGCTTGGAACTCTTTCCAACTAACCGTCTCACCATTTAGGATGAACACAAATTTAGACATAAACTTCAAGTTATCTACTTTAGACTAAAACTAGATGAAGCATCTAAGTTTCAATTCTCCATAACCGAACTCCAAAAAGAAATCCTTAGTGCTTCATAAGTACTAAAGATCGTCTTTACGGCTTCTAATGCTTTTCGCATCAAATTGATTGATATTTTGCTCGTAACACTTAGAGCATTTCTAATATCAAATCATGTACATAGATTTGCATATTTTATGCTTTCTTTCAAGGATGCATAAAATATGTGAGTCATTATTTCTCTTTCATTCAAAAGTCTTTGGGGATGAGGACTTCGAAAGAAAAATCCCATGACTCATAAACAAGAATATCTCCTAGGATTCTTCCATGCTAAACCCTTTTAGCATCTAATATATGTACTTGGATTTAGGATAGTGCAAGCATCCTTTCAGATCTATCTCCATAAATCTCAATCCCCAATCCCTAGGATGCTTATCCCAAATCTGTAACAGTCCTTAACCTAACTGCAGAGCCTAAACAAGCTGATACAGTTAAGTCAAGAAATGTTAATTTTTCATCAATACTAAAGTTATGGTTTTAATAAAAGTTTCCATTTTTAGCTATAAGAGAGAGCTTGAATCATTTTAAACACACTATATACATATATCAAAACTGAGTACATCTGTTTACAAAACCATAACAGAGCGGCTTATTTAAAAACAATACAGAGTTTTCAAAATAAACTACAAAATAGGTCGAAGCATGGCATATGAACAAATCTTTGTCCGGTCGCTCTGGAGACTCAGTCAACCTCTAAACCTGTACATTTCCACCTGCATCACATGAATCTAATGAGCTAAAGGCTCAGTAAGGTGAAACTGATGCAATAACAAATAGCGTACATATAAATCACATAAATGATTAAATGCAATATTCAATTTAATAACTTTCTTTCATAAATCATTCTTTAGGGCCCTTGAAGTGTGGTACCTAACTAATAGCGATAGACCTTAGTTTTCGGAACCTGTTCATAATGATTGGCCAATAAGAGAACTAATACGGGGTTTCCATACTTGGTTTTTCAACCTCAGGTATTAGCTGTATTATATCTCATTCATTGTGGCTTTCCTATACCGGTTTTTCAACCTCAAGTATTTGCCACCATTTGTTGGGTCCGCCGGTCCCTCCCGCGTCCCTTGTCTACCCGACCATCAATCAAGTACTATACTTCTTTTTCAAAAACATCATTATATCCTTAATAGTATCATGCTTCATAAACCATAAATGCATCAAACATTACATCATTTCACAAATAATAACAATCACATTAAAACATGAAGAACATTATATGATTCTTGTGATACAGCAAATGAAAGCTTCAACTTACCTCAAGTCCACTTTGTGCTAAGTGAAAAGGCCAATCTCTTTGGAAGATAGGATGTGTTAAAGGCCTAACATAATCAAATCATGTACCATTTAATATCCTTTTTATAATTTATTTAGTCTATTCTAGTTAAAGTTTATATACACTTTTCAATCTTTTGTAAAGAATTACATATCAATTACATAACCTTAAAAACAACGCATACTCCATATTTTACTACTAATTCAAGATATTAAACATTAGGAAAGCCATTAAATAACTAATAATTCAAACATAATTATTAGGGCAGCCCCTAAAACATGAACACAATCCGAATTAAAATGACGTAAACTTGATTCTAACTTAAATTGATTGTACTCTTCAATTAAGCAAACTAATTGCTATTGTTTTCAATCATTCAAAGAAACTTCCAAACACAATATAAGCATTACAAAATCAATAGAAACAAGTAAATTAAACAATTTCACAAGACTATCAATTTTGCTAAAAATTAGCTTAACTAGCTTGGTTTTGGCTTCAAGTGTAACTTACTTAAGTTTTCAATCATACAAAAGCATAGTAAAACATGTAACCATCCAAGATAATACAAATTCATCATAAGAAATATTGAAAAAGAATATACCTTGATTAAGTTGGATTTAAGCTTCAAAATCAACGGTTTTCAAGCTTAAAATGATGGAAACTTGTTCTAGCTTGTGTTCTATGGATTCCTATGGATTGAATTCAATTTTTGTGAGTATGAGAGTGTAGAAATTTGGGAGAAACTTAGGAGAATAAGGGCTGGTCGTTTTCGAGGTGCTTCCACAAGAAATATGGATGAAAATGATTTCTTTGACCTTTCAAAGAGAGGTAAGTGGAGGGTGATGATTGGTTGCATCATGCTTGGTGTCTTCTCATGCCAAAAGCCATGTTCATGGGCTAAGGAGATGACAAAAATTGATGCTTTGGTGTTATAATCAAGTGCAATGCGGTTTAGAATGGTTTTATGCAACCTAGTCAACCAACCAATCAAATTGCACCATTGTGCATACTTTTAGTTCTTAGCCAAATGTAACATATTTCAAGTAAATATTTAGGCAATTAATCACTTTAGCATATAACTAGTATGGAGCAATACAAATAATTCATTTCATGGCCATTCAACACATCAATCTTCCTTAACCGAGATACTGAGCTTTTCACTGCAAAAGGGCACTTAAGGAATATGTTAAATCAAGAAATGAAAGTTTGATCTCATATTTCATGTACTAATGCATGTTAAATCATAACTGAAGTATATAATAACAATTATTCATGTTCGTGCAATCATACTATTTGTATGCCATAATTCAATAATGCACATTGATTAGATGCATATTCATGCAAAATGCTTATTATTGGCTATGTAGGAGAGAATTGAGAATTGGGCATTACAAAATCTCTCTTGGAGAACTTTATAGATGACAAGTCTCAGTTGACTCCAACATTTCTATATCATCTCTATGAGTAAAATGTCATCAACGTAAAACACAACAATCATCACCATATTTACACTAACCCTCTTGTATACATATGGCTCATTCGCATTCGTAAGGAAATCAAACCATTTGATTGCTTTAGAGAATCGAATGTTCCACATTCGGAAAATTTATTTTGAGTTCTTAACAGATCTCTAAAGCTCACAAACTTTTTGCTTGCGTTTGTTTGATATGAAGACCTCAGACCGCTTAACTTATATCTTTTTCTCAATACCCCTATTGAGAAATACGGTCTTCATATCCCTTTGTCATACCTAGTAGTCGTAATACGTAGATATAACTAGCATACTCTAAATGGACTTTAGCATCACGTCTGGTAAAAAGTATCCTCAATAGTCAACACCTTGACTATAAGCATAACACTTTACTACCAGTCCTGCCTTTATAGGTCACCACCTTCCCAATTTCCGAATTGATGTCATACATCTTTACTCCTTATGTAAATCAATATTTAAAAAGGAGATCCTCCTTGCTCTCTTTAGCAAGAGACTCTTATCGTATAAGTAGCCCCGAGATCCTTTTAGATCTCTTTGGAGGTTGTGTACTAGAAGTTTTAGTATTTTGTTCATACACCATTGCCACTTGTGAGACAAACTGTGGTTCTTGAACTGTTTCAAGTTCTATGATCTAGCAATTTCTATCTAATAGAAATTCCTTCTTCTCAAGAAGGTGGTGTCCCTACAAAACAAACTATTTTGTTATTAGGAATGTTAGAAATGGTATTCTTTAGATTCATTTAGATACCCCACAAATTTGCATAAGCTGGATTCATATCCATCTTATCTTCCACTAACTGCTTTAAAGAAGCAGGCCCATTTATACCTTAGGTATATATACGAGGGGTCTTTTACCACATCATATCACATATGATGTTTTTGAGCACCGATTTAGATGATATCCTTACTTGATAAGAATATCATTGATTCTAGGGTGAATTCCCAGAATGAAGGAGGAAATAAGTAAAACTCAACTTGGATTCACTTAAAGTGAGAATCTAATTCTCCATTAGATAATCAAGAACTTACCACCTTAGTATTCTCTTCATCGATCACATCGATTGATTTAATACTTTGGCCAATTTAATTCTCTACTTCATGTCTAAATTCTTTGAACCCTTCGTGCATATGATTTTATAAATGCAAACTAGATAATCATTTAAGAATAGGATGTCAATCGGTTTGAAGATCGAATGAACGGACATAGGAATTACCTATGGGAATGAATGTGACTAAGATAGGTTACAACCAAATAAAAATAGGTTAGACACAAAATATTAGAGCTTCAAGATAAGGGAGAAAATTAGATTTTACCACTACATGCCACCTCAAGCTTAACCACCTCGGGCTTAGACTTTTCAAGCTAGTACCTCAACCTATTCTTCACTCTTAAGCTAACAGCCACGACTTGAACCTTCTTCTGCACCATTTAAGCTTCCAAAGTCATGGCAAAAGCTCTATAAATAGGTCCTAAGTGATTCCAACCAAAAAAGGAGGCCAAACAAGCAAATGGGAGGAGAAATAAACGGTTCAAGTAGAAAACTGTGCAAGGTGAGCTTAACCTACGATTTTGGCATGACTTTCAGATTTATTTTGAGGTTTATTGGCTTATTAAGCTTTTAATATTATTTATAAATGTTTTAGGATGTTATTAGATAGGTGTTAGTGCACAAAGAAAGGGTTTTTGGTTGCAAATACTTGATAGAAAACACTTGTGCTAGAAACTGTCACCTTGCTGTATTCTTAAGGTTTAGGCTTCAAAAGTGTATGGTATGTTGAATAAAACCTATAGGTATCATCATATACATGTTCATGTATGAGTTAAGAGTATTGGAATGAATTTTCATCGGTTAGAAATTAAAATATGGCGTGATAATTAAAGAGATGCTCAGAACTGTCTCCATCGATTTTTAGATTTTGTCCTAAGTGAAGGAGACTGGTTTTACAGCATTAAATCCAGTATTTTTTGGCAAGAATATGACTTTGTTGTCTCTTTCTATATTTCATCTAAGCGTGGTGAAAATTTGGGAGTGATTGAATATACTTAAGAGTGCTAAAACCATTAATGTCATGAAGTGCGCAAAACTGTCACGGTAGGAAAAATCTGTTTCAGTATGCTGTGAAGGGAGTTGAACTTGGGAAGCTATATCCATGTGTTTTAGTCATTATATGACATGTTTACGTTATTTTTTATGTTATCTAGGTGTGATAAAAATTGGGGAGTGAATGAATATGTCTAAAGGTGTCAAAATCATCATGTAAATTAATGTGGCAGCAAGAAAATATGAAGTTGTGAATCTGTCCCATTTGGTTCATTAACATGTTCCAGCATAGATGTGGTGCATTTGATCCCTAACATTTAGGTAGATGTTATAAGAGTTATAATACATCAATTAAGTGAGGTTAGTATACATTTAAGATATGGAACAAAGGTGCATAGAAGGTTGTATTCGGTTATAGTTTCTAAGTGGTAAGGTTGTTTAGTTAAATTGAGATTCAAGAACTTTATACTACATTAGGTGTAATGAACTTGTTAATTGAGGATGGTGATTGATATCTTATATTTTTACAGATTGTTTCACATCTAGGGTTGGGGAGTAATACTTAAGAAACCTAAAAGTAACACACAACCAATCAAAGGTAAGTGAAAATCCATTTGCAACTACAATGCATTGCATAGTATTTCTTGCCTTATCTATAATAAATGTGATCCTTGTGTCTTGATGAGTATATTATGAGTATTATAAATATTTTATATTTCATACGTTGCATGGATGATGGGATATGGAATCCGTTGTGTCATTCAACATGCCATTCATCAACATTTACATGTGCTTATAGTTAAGGTTTTGCATGCATGATATTATTTTCAGAAAGAAAATCTTTTGGTTGGCCACTGCTAGTGTACCGAGGCCTATGTGGCTTATTGATATCATATTTTAGTGCACCGTGAGTATTACTTCTCGGAGGATCATAGGGGTTGATAGGGGGTGTACCTCTGGTGGTCATGAGAGGGTGAACCACTTGACTGTGCCCTTATCAACGCCGCTGGTGGGAAGACTTCTGGAGGATCATAGGGGAAGACATGGGGTGGACCTCTGGTGATCCCAGAAGATGACCCCTGGACTGTGTCGATCTATTTATAGCCATGTGATTATTGATATTGTTGAGAGCTCTATTCGGTACATAGTAGGTGGGTCAAGGGCCCAGTGATGGAATTTTTTTTGAATGAAATGATTTTGATGCATGAGTTTGCATTTTTGTCATGATCTCATAGAAATGCATTGCATATGTATTAGATTATCCCTTCATCATGCATGATTTTCACTTATTGAGCATTAGCTCACATAATTCAAGCATTGTAGGTAAGCATGGTGATACCTGAGACATTGAGGCTTACTGGGCTGGTTGTTGAAGCTCCTACAGGCTTCTGAGGATCACTGTACATGGATGATGATCTGCTAGGTTGTGTTGTGGGCATATTCTAATTTCACAATCATTATTATTATGTAAATTGTTGTCTATATATAAAGGGTTACAAGATGCAAAATATCTTTACTTCTTCCGAAAGTGTAGGCTATTATTTTGATTTTTGAGCATATCGTATTATAATTTTACGATATCGTGTCCTATATAACTCTTGAAATGTTATAGTAAATAAGTTTGAGAATAGTGTGACTATGATGGGTGTTGTGTTTTTTTATATAAATGGTGATTTTTCTATATACAAGGTTATATGTAAGAAAACACTTTTACTATTTTTCAAAGTGCTATAGTTGACAAAAAAATTATATATATACACATGTACACACATGTGCTACCTTATCAAAATTATTGTTATATTAATATCTATATTTAGTGGTGGGGGTGTTACACTAGTGTCCCTACATCAATGCCTATAGAGCGAGACATCCTCATTTCGAGCACACATCATATGTGTAAGTCTTGGTGGGCTTATCGATGTCATGTCTTGATGAATCCTTCACTTGGAACAAATTTAAGACCAAAGTCATAAAGGCATATTTCATGATCGCCATCATATACACCCCATGTCCAATAGCTATGTATGGTCTAAGGGCTTTATCTAAATGATTAAAGATAACTAAAGATAAAGAAATTGTCAATTTGCTAATAAACTTTGAATAAGATTATCTATTACAAGAGTATAAATGTGATTGCTAATTGGTACGCGGGGCACTACTCTAACCATCTCCTACTTGCTAGAGCCAATCACCCATATATCTTAGGCCCATCTTATGTCCTTCAAATACTTTTTGCTGTAGGGTTTAGTTAGTGGATCTGCTATATTCTGTTGAGGTAACTCTATCCACTTTGACGTCACCTCTACCAATGATCTCTTGAATTAAATGGTATTGCCTCATAATGTGTTTAGATCTTTGGTGAGATATTGGCTTCTTTGCTTGTGCAAATGCCCCATTATTATCATAATACACTAGTACTGGATCAATAATAGTGTGACTGACACCTTAAGTTCTCTATTCAAATAGCTTCTTTCGCAGCATGACATATCGCGATGTATTCTACCTAAATGGTGGAATCCACAGTTGTATCCTACGTGGAACTCTTCCAGCTGACCGCCCCATCATTTAGGATGAATATGATTCTGGACATTAAATTTGAATCGTCTATATCAAGTTGAAAGCTAGAATCAATGAAGCCTTCTAGCTTCAACTTTCCACAGTTATACAACAAGAAGATATTCTTAGCCCTTCAAAAGTACTTAAGGATTGTCATTATGGCCTTCTAGTGTTGTTTGCCTGTATTAGACTAATATCTACTCATGACACTTAGAGCATATAGGACATCAGGACTTGTACCTAGCATAGTATACATTATGCTTCCTATTGCAGATGCATAAGGCTTGTGAGTCATTCTTTCTCCCTCTTTTGGAATCTTTGGGAACATAGACTTTGAGAAAGAAATCCCTTGACTTAAAGGGAGGTATCCCCTCTTGGATTCCTCTATGCTAAACCTCATTAGCATTTTATCTATGTACACGAATTAAGAAAGTCCGATCATCCTCTTAGATCTATCTCTATAGGTCTTAATCCCCAATATGTAAGATGCATCTACCAAATCTTTTATAGAGAATTCCAAAGACAACTAATTTGTTAACTGAAATATCTCTACATCATTCCTAATGAGTATTATATTGCCAACATAAAGGCCAATAAACGTCATTGCACTCCTACTAACCTTCTTATACACATAAGGCTCATTCGGATTCTTGAGGAAACTAAATGATTTGATTCTTTATCAAATTAGATGTTCCAACTTCAGGAAGCTTGTTTGAGTCCATAGATGGATCTCTGAAGCTTACGAACCTTTTACTTGCTTTCTTTGGATATGAAGCCCTCTAGCAACTTCATGTAGATCTCTTCCTCAATATTCCCATTGAGGAAGGCGGTCTTTACATCCATCTGCCAGATCTCATAGTCATAATACGCAGATATGGCCAGTGAGATAGAATGTATTTCAACATTGCCATCGGTGATAAGGTTTCCTCATAGTCAATTCTTTGCCTTTGAGTGTAACCTTTCACAACCAGTCATGCCTTATAGGTCACTACATCTCCATATACTCCTAAGGTACTTATAAGAAGGGGTCTTGCCATACCACATCTCATACAGTGTTTTGGGCATCTATTTGGATAGCATTCTATGTAATAAATATGCAGCCATTTTCAGAGCATGGCTCCCGAATGATAAACAAAGTCCATTGAAACTCATCATGGACCGAACCATGTCCAACAAAGTTTGGTTCCTTCACACAACTACCACATTAAGTTATAAAGTAGCAGGTAGGAGTCTATTGCGAGAGAATCCTGTTCTCTCTTAGAGAATCAGGAAACTTTTAGCCTAAGTATCTGTCTTCTTAATTAGATCGAAGAACCTTATTACTTCACCCGATTTGTTTCTCCACTTCATGCCTGAATTTATTAAACTTTTCAAAGGCCTCAGACTTGTATCTCAATAGATACACATACCCATACCTAGAATCACCATCGGTAAAGGTAATGGAGTAGTGATAATTTTCTCATGCACTAACACTTAGTGGCCCGTATACATCTGTGTGGATCAAATCTAATTATTTTACGGCATGCTCCACTTGTCCAACAAATGATGATCAATCATCTTTCCCTTAAGGCAAAATTCACATGTTAGCGATTCTTGCTCATCTGTGAGGTCAAGCAATTGTGCTATCTTGTGAATTCTCTTCTTAGAGATATGACCTAATCTAGCATACCACAAGTATATAGAACTATGATCGTCTAACTTTCTTTTTTGTGTTGAATATGTAACATGGAGTTTTTGGGTGAGATAGTATATAAATCATTTGGCAAAGTACCAACCATGAATTAAAGAAGAATTTTTAAAAATGGAAGGTTTCTATCCTTTATTGAAGAATAAAATCCTTCTCTATCTAAAATTAGAATACAACCAATGTTCTTAGTTAACTCAAGTATGTAAAGGCAATTATTTAAACATATCTTAACTCCACTACCTAATGCTAAGTGGATGGTTCTTATAGCTAAAGCAGCAACTTTTACTCCATTCCCCAGCCTCAAGGTCGTCTCTCCATTTCTTAGCTTTCTGCTTCTTGTCATCACTTGTAAATCATTGCAAAGATGAGAACCACAACTGGTATCCAATATCCAAGAAGCATCATTAATTGAAAGGTTAACTTTAACAAAATACATACTAGAACCATTTTGGAGACTTGCAAAGTGCTTGTTGCAATTTCTCTTTCAATACTTCAGATTGCCGTGATGATAGCATTTGTTATTGGCCTTGGAACCCTTCTTGACTCCACTAGAGGCCTTCACGCTCTTGACTTAGAAGAACCCTTCTTCTTCTTTTTCTTTGCCTTCTTAGTCCTAGATTGGGATGAAGAGCCTACAAGCATGATAGGTTTCTCCTTCTTCATGATGGCCGCAACCATCTTCAATATGTTGACTAGCTCAACAAGGCTAGTCTCTATCTTTAAAGTTAACCAAAAGGTGTTAAATGAGATTGGCAGAGACTATATGATAAGATCAATATAGAGTTCATTATCCATAATGACTCTCAATGACTCGAGCCTTTCTATGAGGTCTACCATCTTTAGTCCATGTTGATGGACTGAAGAGTCCTCTGTCATACGGGTTTGAAAAAGCTCTTTCTAGACTTGGTATCTCACCTGCCTAGTGTGGTCACTATTCAACTCTTGTCGTGAAGGTGAATCTTGACATCATGTGCTAGATTCTCATGTTGTCTCTACAACTCTTTGGACATCAATGCTAGCATGTAGTACTGGCCTTGCAAATTATCCTCAACTTCATTGCAATGTTCTGCGAGCTTTTTCTCACGCATCTTTTGGCAAAGCTGGTGGTGGCGTCACATCGTGAACATAAGACTTTTTCTCAAATTGTAAAATAATCTAAAGGTTCCTAAACCAATTGACAAAATTAAGAACACTTAATTTATTATTGTCTGGAATTGATACAAGTGGGTATTTGGCCACTTTGTACTAATCTACAAAATAATGTGAGGCTGAAAATAAGATTTATTTCATTTATAATATAGTCTTTAATTACAAATATCTTCTTTATTTTATTCAAATTTCATCATCCTCTAAATGGAAATTCGAGAAATCTTATTTCCTAGTGGGCTTCAGGACCAATTAGTATTGTCATACACCCTAATTTTATGAGCCCATATGACAATGGTAAAAGGTGGTTAACATATAACAATTGCATCCCTATATAACACTCAAGATATTTTATCTCACCTTTTCCATATACCCCCAATTTTATGATCCCATATAGTACTTAGTGTCAAGTGAGATCCATCAAATATCCATATTAATAAAATATTTAAATGTCCCATATCTTATGACCAACACTTAAACATCACATTAATATGAGCATCTCCAATGGAGTAGTGATCACAACTTTCCTTCATTTAGCACATCCCATGACCTGTAGCCAATGTACTAAATGCGGTTGTAAGTCTCATGTCACATACTTTTGATGGAAGGTATGGACGATTAGGTCCAACCCAATATGGCCTATACCTGCTTGTTATGGAATTAATTAAAATTCCTAAACTTGAATTTTACTTCAAGGTACGATCAAATATATAATGTAAGACCTCATCTAATTATTCTTAAGTTTAGTTAATTTAATATTATCCTATCCTAATGATCACAAGCATAATAAAAAAGAAAGCATTAAATAGACCATCATATGGATACATAAATACGAGATGATAATGGGCTATTAGCCTATGCGATCTACTCGGACTAAAGTATATCTAGGTCAGTCTTAGGGTGATAATTAAAATGAAAATAGAACCTATCTATTACATATATGCATATGTGGGCTTTCATTCCTTATTTCTCCATCTTGCTCATTCTTGTAATCTCTGCCAAAATTACAAAAAGAAAATCTCACTACCTATCAACTACTCATTATAATTGTGAAACTACAAAAAACCAATGAATTACTTCCAAGGGTTCAACTAATTTAATTGAATAAACTAATTTAATTGAATAAGTTAATTTAACTCTTTAAATTAATTTATGCTCTAATTAGTTATTCTCAATTCATTAATTTAATCTAGCTCATCAGATTAACTTCTAGATTAGAAGTAGACTTTCCCGATTTTTGTGGCCCCTTAGGTTCACAACTAAGCTAGTACGGACTCGTAATGCTTGTGATTTATTTGAATAATTAAATTATTATAATTAATTAATTCAATTAATTAATCATCTTGGAGCGAACTCCTTAATTCCAAGACTTCACAAGTTATGGGATGCACCTAATAGTGACTACCCAGTCTTAGGTGAAAAAGTAGTGAACCTATTTCTTATTACGAGAACTATGCAGGTACAGTCCTTCCATCTCCTAATCTTCCGATTATGTTTAGGGCATGGATATTTGTGGAATTTCTATTTAACTTAATAACTATGATGACGTTCCCAATCACATTGACTCCTTGATGAATCATTAGAAACTCTCATCCAATATTCATCCTATCTTGGCTAAGAACTTTTAGGTTAAAGACCACATAATGTAAATGAGATTCACCTATTAAGTTAGATAGGTGATAGATCCTTTGTTGGCCACTAGTTAACCTTCATATACGAAGATATTACACCCAACATAATCCCCTTGTGATTCTCAGCCAATCAAAAAATATATCAAAGTACAACGTGCACAAGATTACAATGGTGCCTCAAGTCTAAGGACTAGTTCATGCACTATCATAACTAGGAGATTTATATTCTACAAACAAAATTTCCAATTGGGAATTTTCCAACGGGGTTGTTCGGTATACTTGTTATCTAACAAACATCTGCACACATTTACTAGTCTCCCTATGCAATGCTATGGAGCGCATATGCACTAGTCTCCCTACACTAATGCTTTGGAGCGAGATATCCTCATTCGAGCTTACATTAATATTCAAGTCTTGATGAGCTTATCAATGCCATGTCTTGATGAATCCTTGGCTTGGAACAAATTTAGATCAAAGCCATTGAGGAATATTCCATAATTTCTATCATATGCGTAACCACGCCCTAAGCTGTATATGGTCTAGGAACTTTACTAATTGACTAAAGACAACTAAAGATAAAGAAATTGCTAATTTACTAATAAACTTTGAATAAGATTGTCCATTACAAGAATATAAATATGGCTACTAATTGACGCGTTGGGCACTACTTTAATATTTCCTATATTCCTTGTAGAAGTCTTGAGGAACCAGATTTGAGTGTGAGCAATTGCAATAGACAAAGAAAGGATCATCAAAATTGATAAGTTCAATGGTGAAGATTTAGCTTCTGGAAGATGTAGTTCGAAGATTATCTATATCCAAAGGGCATACATTTGCCTTTTTTGGGGAAAAATCCAATAGATATGTAGGATGAAGATTGGGCCCTACTAGACAAGCAGACACTTGGTATGATTCGATTGATGTTATCTCGTAATGTCCTGTTCAACATAGCGAAGGAGAAGACCATGGTAGGTCTTAAAGTTTCTCTCTCCAACATGTATGAGAAGCCATCTACCTCAATTAAAATGCACTTGATGAGACAGTTGTTCAATTTGTGAATGATGAAAGGTGCGTCTATAGCAACCCATATCAATAAATTTAGTAGGACCATAACACAATTCAATTTTATTGGAAATTGAGTTCGACGGTGAAGATTGAGCATCCTTTCTTCTATCATCTCTACTGGAAAGCTTTTAATGCAATGGTAACGATAATGAAAAATTCTTCTAGAAATAAGAAATGGTGTTTAAAGATGTTCGGGACCTAATTCTAAGTTGAAGAGAGTAGGAGAGCACTAGGAGAAACATCAAACTTTACTTTGCACACCAAATTCAGAGGTAGATCCAGTGATAGAAACTCAGATCAAAGTAGATTAAAGTCTAGGAGGAGTAAGTCTAGATCTGGGAAGAAAAAGTATAGCTGCAAGAACCTACAGTAAGAATAGTCACTTGAAGAAGTATTGCAAGTCCTTCTCATCTCTACCATGGCTTTCCATTTTCTAAAAAGTACAAAAACATAGATTTCTTTTTCAAAAAATAAATGCATACCTTTCTTGTAGAATCATTAATGAAGATGGCGTAGTACAATGAGCCTCCAATAGATGGAACAAGTGATAGTCCCTACACATCTATGTGAACCAACCCTAACTTCTCTACTTTGGGCTACTTGCCAAACTTTGAGAAACTAACCCTTTCCTGCTTGTCGAAAATATAGTCCTCATAAAAACCAAATTCTACTGATTTAAGAACTGACAGCTTCCTTTTTGAGATAAGAATTTTCATTACTGTCTCGCTCATATGATCGAGCCTCTGGTTCTAAATTTTTGACTTCTCATCTGATTTTGTTAAGTGCAATGATATTCTCCATGCTAGAAGTAATGTAAAGAGTACCATTCTTTTTTCCACGAGCTATAACTTAGCTCCCTTTGTGATCTTTCATTCACTACCTGTGAAGGTTGTATGGTAACCTTTTTAATCAAGTTTGCCCATTGAGATTAAGGTTTTTTTAGATCAAGAATAAATCTCACATCCTTCAACTTCCACACAGTTTGATTTAGAAACTTCACTTGGATATTGCCTTTTCTGGTTATCTTTAAGGTCTTATTATATACTCGATAAACCTTTCCAAAATCACTACTAACATAGTTCTCCATGATTTCACGATGTGAGGTACAATAAAATGATGCCACATAATCCAAAATTCAGGATTCAATTTGACTATTGACACTTAGAATTAGAGCGTCTCTATTATGTTTGGCCACATTCACAGATTCCTTTGCACCGCATTGTTCTTCTTCATATAAGTGTGGTAAAAATTTGGGAGTAATTGGATATGTTTAAAGGTGTCAAAATTATTACGCAACTTAATTGGACAACAAGAAAATAAATAAATGAGAATTTGCCCCATTTTATATCTTGGCATATTTCAACCTATACAGGTTGCTATTAAGTTCTAATATTTAGGGATTAGTTATTAGAGTCATAGTACTTCAATTACATGATATTGGGATGCATTTTAGATGAGAAATTAGGATAGTTAGAGGACTAGTTTATATTTTAGTTGGTAACTTGCAAAGTTTGAGTATTACCTAGCTAACCTTGAACCTTAATGTCTTAATATGATATTAGGATATTGAATTTGTCAAATTAGGAATGGTGTTTGATGTTAGATATGTTCACAGATTTGTGTGGCACCTAAGGTTGGGGAGAGTACCTAAAATACCTACAGTAAGTCGCAACAAGATCAAAGGTAAGTAAAGATTCATTTGCAACTATAATGCATAGACATAGTAAATATGTGATTTATATGTAATATCATAGATCATATGTGCATGGCAGAGGGCACGTATTACTATCATTCATGTCTATTGAGCATACATACATGGGCATTGACACGTGCATGCATCATATACGAGCATTGTGATAAATCTTGCATTACACAACATGATTTTGAGAAAGAAAAATGTTTTGCTGACCACTAATAGTGCACCAAAGCATGCATGGATTTGCATGATTGTATGCATGGATTTGCAGGTTTGCGTGCATGGATTTGCATACTTATAAGTATGTATGGATTTTCATGCTTATATCATTATTGGCCACTAGATTATGGCGTTGTGCATCGCTCTTTTCTGGTGCATGGGATAGTAGCATTGGTTGGTGGCCCAAGAAAGAAATGATTTTGATGCATGGAATTACATTGTGGGCATAGCATGTTGAGATGCATGACTTGATATTGTGGATTATTTTTTGACATGAATAATCTTTACTTGCTGAGTGTTAGCTCTTATAGTTTATGCATTATAGGTGAGCACGGTGATGCTTGAAATATCTTTTGCTGGCTGAGCGGCTATTGGAGCTCTTATAGGTGTCTAAAAGAGTGTTTACATGGATGACGACCTATTGGGATTTTGTTGGCTTGTTATATTCTGAGTTTGTTGTATTATATTTTGAGACTAGTACTATATTTTGCTTTTAAAACTTTACTGTAAACAAGTATGTAAATATTATGGTCGTTATGGGTGTTGTGTTTTTATATAAATATTCATTCTGCTATATATAAGACATATGTGAGGATGTATTTTAAACAGGGTTGTGCGTGTAAAAATTGATTTATCCTTTCTTAAAGCGTTACAAAAAAAAATATCGCACGTACACACAAGTACTTTCATATCAAATTATACTTTATATATAGTTGTTGAGTAGTGGGTGTTATAGTTACCTTGTCTTTCTTGGACAAGATTTTGACTAGGAAATTATTGAAAATCAAAATCAAATCAAAATAGATTTGATTATCAATAATTCATCATTCTTGGGATAGCATACTCATTTCATACAGATTGATTAGTAGAATATTTCATTTCATATAGATTGATTGGGGTCATTTCTTCCATTAATATATTTCTCACATATTGCAATTGTGAAGATAAAAGAGAAATGAGAGTGTTATAGCCCTATGGGCATTTTAAACTATCCATTCCATATAGATTGATTAGCAGATTATTTCATTCCATATAGATTGGTTGGGGTGATTTCTTCCTTTAAAATATTTTCACATATTGTAATTTGAAGATAAGAGAGAAATGAAATTCTTATAGCCCTTTAGGAATTTTATCCATAAATATAGGTCAAATGGCTGAACCACGTTATATCTTTATGTTATTCTATATCTCTTCTATATATTTCAAAATTCAACATGGTATCAGAGCCCTTATTTCTATATTTGTGCAGCCTTCATTACTGCAAGTTAATTTGATTGCAACCTTCATTGTTGTATTTTTTAAATTGTACAAACACATTCAGTGAAATAACTATCATTTTCTAAACTTTGATATGGATCAAGATTCACAAAATGTGTCAATCTCATTGATTTCATTTATTGTTGCCATATGGAGAAGTGCAACTCTCAATGTTGCAGTTTCTATTGTTCAAGTTGAACACTCCAACAAATTATTTTCGCATTCAACTTGAGGAATAGTGTTGATAATCAAAATCAAATTAGAATAAATATGATTATTAATAATGCATCATTTTTGGGATAGTAGAATATTACATTCATATATATTGATTGGAATGATTTCTTACAATATGTATTTCTCATTTAATGTAATTGTGAAGATAAGAAAGAAAAGAAAGTCTTATAACCCTTTGGGCATTTATCCGTGGATATAGGCCAAATAGCCAAAGTACGTTATATCTTTGTTTTATCCTATCTCTCTTCAATATATTTCAAAATTCAACACAATGGCTTTGGTTTAAATGGTGGAAATGGATTAGATGTTGTTTGGTATCCTCTTCTTCTCCCTTTTGATTAATGCGGATCGAAGCTTAGTTTCAAGCCTCTATGGGCCTAAGATAAGGCGATTCAGGTTTAGTTGACTTACTTCTGGAGATGAGGCATATGGTTTAGTTGAAGGGTATGAAGTTAAAAATGAGAAATTTCCTTTCTTCCATCTCCATTTTTCTGATGACACTATTTTCTTTCTTTTTGACAATGAAACTAGTTTTCATAATCTTCTGTCCATTTTGTACATTTTTGAAGAAATTCTAGGACTTAAGATCAACATGTCTAAAAGTGGGGCCTTTAACTGAACATTGATCAGACCTGTATCACAAAGTTAGCTGGTGTGGGTGGTTGTGGCATTCTAGGTTAGCCAATCTTATATTTGGGATTTCCATTGGGAAGAAACCCTTGTTATGCATCATTTAGGATCCAATGGTAGAAAGAATCACCAAAAGATTAGACATTTGGAAAGGTGCTTATTTCGCTTTAAGGGGGACGCATTACACTTATAAAATGCTTGGTTGTCTAGCGTTCTCCTATATTATCTTTCTTTGTTCCAAACCAAATGGAGTTGGTAGAGTAATTGAGAAGTTAATGCATGACTCTCTTTGAAATGGTCTAGATAATGAGTGGAGGAATCACCTATTAGTTGGAGAGAAGTTTTTAAACCCCAAAGGAGAAGGGGATTAGGTTTTGGTAATTTGGAGCTAAAAAATATCTCGTTAATTGGAAAGTGGATGTGGAGATTCTTAAGGAATCCAACTCTCTTTGGTACAAGTCATCAAGAGTAAGTATGCCCTACATCATAATCATTGGGATGCCTTGGCAGGTTCAAGTGCCTCTTATTATAGTTCTTGAAAATTATTATATTCTTCCATTTTACCTCTAATTGTGTATGAACTAGGTGGACCTAAAGAAATGAAAGTTACAAGAACAAGGAGCGCCTGTGTAAAAAGGGGAGATTCCAACTAAATGATGGAGAAGCTAGTGGCGTGATTCTTAGATTACAGAGTCAGGACTATTGATCTTCAGGAAATTTCACCAGTAATTCTTTCTTTCTTTATTTTGCTTGCTCCCCATCCCCTTAACCTTTTCTTGTATTTCTACTCATTTGGAAAGTAAAGGTGTCATCCAAGATTAAAAGCTTTCATTTAGTCATTAGTTCATGAGAGGCTAAAACACCAATAATTTGTTACAAATGAGGAGACCTTATAAGGTACTTTACCTATAGGGTGTGTGCAATGTGTAAAAATTGCAATTAGAATCTTGGTCATCTATTTTTTCTTTGTCCACTTGCAAAGGTACTTTGGGAGAGATTTTTTGAGTTATTAAATAGTATTGCTGAAGTTCCATCTTTAATAAATAAGATCTTTTTGATATGATATATAGGGGTCTGAGGAAGTGAAGAAATTAAGATGTTGTGAAGATGAGTTGTTTTTGCTATGACTTGGTGTATCTAGGTAGAAAGGAATGCACGTATCTTAATATTTCTTCACAAATAGTTTTATTTGGCAGAGATGCATGTATCTTAATATTGCCTCACTAATAGTTTCATTTGGCAGAAAGTTATTGATGGGACATGGCCCAATGCTCAAGTCCAATAAAATAACTCAAATAAGCCCATCAAGATGATTCATTACAATAGGCTTATAGGGATGACATGGTCCATGTACCACTGAGCACTAGATAATAACTCTCCTATAGAAATCTATAAATACCCCATTTTACTACTTTTCTAAGGTACGTAATTCATTTTGCTTTTCTTATAGTCTAAATTCTTTGCTCTAAAGTTATCATTCTCGCTGGTTCTGACTTGAGCAATGGAGGATTTACGCTAGGACAACCTCGCCACCCCAAATGACTTGTTATGACGCAAGTAGCTACCCAACTTGTAGCAAAGGTCCAGCTTGGGAATCAAAAAATCGAGGTGATACAACATCATTTTTGGCGCCATAGTGGGAAGCTATTGCCTAAACACTGAGGATGCAGACCAAATCCAAAATTGGTTGAGAAGCTAGTGCCTAGGGTGCACCATATATAGGGGATGTCAATATAAATAGGGTAGACTAGCACCCCCCGTCACCTCCCAGGCGTGATCAGTAGTAGCAGCCCCAACTTGCTGATCCTGCTTAACAAACTGTGCGGTAGATCATATAGGAGGCTCTTAAAACTATGATAGAAGATGCCACAGCTAGAGCTATAGCTCAAGTAGTAGCTCAGTATGCTGCGAACCAATGCAAAGAAAAGCACTCTCTGACTCATCGAAGTTAGGATTCCACTCTAACACCTGAGAGGACAGGGCCGAGGCATAAAAGGACTAGAGATGAAAGATGAGGCACTCATATAGATGCAAATAGTTGGGCTTCACCTCTCATTGCAAGCATAAGGCCATGACCGAGGCTAGAAAAGACTAGAGATGAAGGAGTAGGCACCCATGCAGATGCAATCAATCGGGCTTCACCTCCCATTGCAAACATGACACATAAGGAAGATGTGAGAGGAATGCCCAATATGCCACTAACTCTCCCATCTGGCTCACAAGGACTCATAGTAAAATACCTCATACTTGTAGTTGTGCCACCAAAGTGAAGCCCATTCTCTACTGTAATTCTAGTTGAGCCTTTGCCAATAGGAATCAAGGTTGTGAACCTTGCTGAGTTCAATGGGACAAGTAACCCCCAGGAACAACTGGTCAAATTTTAAACAAAAGCAGAACTCTATGATTTGAGTGATGCGGTATTCTGTAAGATTTTTCATACTATGCTCACCAAGCGTGCTCTATCTTGGTTTAACCAATTTCCCACTGGTAGTATAACCAGCTTTGAGTAGCTAACGAAGAGGTTCTTACATTAGTTTTCCATTAAGCACAAGTATCCCAAGACCACAGGTTATCTATTCATTGTAACACAATGAGAAAGGAAACCACTCCAAGATTATGTTATGTACTTTGTGGAAGCAGTGCATGAGGTCCCCCATATCAACCATGAGTTGCTAGCAGGGATAATGCCGTATAATCAAAATCATGGGAGGTTCAAAGAATCTATAGCTAGAAAGCTACCTACCACCCTAGAAGAATTGCTAGCTATAGTTGAACAATATATCAAAATTGAGGAAAGCATAAGTACACCAGTAAAGAGAAAACATCTAAAAGAAAAAAGACCCATAGGAAGAAAGAAGAAGGAGAGGCGATATCTTTCTCTACCCGAATATAATAATTATGCCCCTCTCAAAGCTAGATTGTCAGAGATACTGGTCATGGTGGAGCAGAGAGGCTTAATTCAGCTGCCTCGTCCTATAAAAGAGAGCTCTGAATGGAAATTTTTTGATAGGTATTGCCGATTCCATCAAGATAGAGGATATATAATTGAAGAGTGCAATCATTTGCGCAATGAGATTGAGAAACTAATTTGAAGAGGATGCTTAACTGAATTTGTGGACAAATTTAGAGATGGACGTCATAACTATAGGCAGCCTGACACACCAAAGCCAAGAGACCTACCTCAAGGTAAAGCAATTGGAAGTAAGAAGTGAGATCATGAAGATGATAACCTTCCGACAGTAGGAGTGATTGGTGTCATCTCTAGAGGCCCTACGAGTGAGAATTCCCAAAATGCAAGAAAGGTTATGTTACGTGCTGCTGGAGGAGCACATTTTCATCTTGGCCACTTGATAGGATAAATCTATAATGTGCATACTCCAGAAGAAGATATTACTTTCACTGAGTTGGATCTGGATGGGTCAGAAGGCACCCATAATGTTGCCTTAGTCATGTCAGTGACAATGTCAAATTTTTGGGTTAAGAAGATCTTGGTTGATAGCAGTAGTTAAGCTGACATCATATGTTATGACGCTTTCATGCAATTAGGGATTGACAATGCACAACTTAGCAAAGTCAACACTCCACTCACTGAATTCATTGAAAAAGTTATAGAAACATTGGGAGAAATCTCTCTCCCAATTTCATTAGGATCTTTTCCTATGAGGGTGATGAAGATGGTTAAGATTTTATCAAGGCCCCCTCCACTTATAACATGATTTTGGGTAGGCCAAGATGTCTAGGGAGTGTTACACCAACACTTTACACAAAGCTAACAATCAATTAAGGCATCAAGAAGAAGGTAGTACCACCATAGACAAAAGGAAACAAAAAGTTGAGCATTCTCTAGAAGATAGGCTATTTTCTGATACAAAAACCGAATCAAAGAAAAGAAAGCTTGACAAAATAAGGTTTGAGGTGATTGAGGAGCTCAAGATCAGTAAGCTTGTCCCTGGCAATGCATCAAAGGTGATGTGAATTGGCACTATACTCGATCAAGTTGTTGAGAGAAGTCTAGTTGATTTTCTTAGGGAAAATGATAAGTTTTTGCATGGGGAATGGATGACTTGCTTGGTATCCCCCCAGAAGTGATAGTCCACCACCTTAATGTTAGATCTATTGCTACAAAGAAATGCCTTTGAGTTTAAAGAATGTTGGATCTACCTATTAGAGGCTCGTTAATAAGACGTTTGAAAATCAAATTAGCAGAAATATGGAGGTGTATATCAACAACATGCTCGTCAAAATTGGGCAAGCCACGGATCATGTAGGAGATCTACATGAGTGCTTTAATGTATTGAATTCCTACAGCTTCTAGCTTAATCCTAGCCAAGTGTGCTTTTGGAGTACAGGGCGGAAAGTTTTTAGGATATATAATTTTTGAAAAAGGGATTGAGGCGCATCCTAAAAAGATAAGAGCCATCTTGGACATGTCTCCACTTCGATCGATAAAGAATTCTAATAGTTGTCTAGGTGGTTAGCAGCCTTGAACCAATTTATCTCGATATCAACTAATGAGGGCCCTCCTTTCTTCAAGATGCTTTGAGAAGAAAAGAGTTTCAAGTCGACCAAGACATGCCAGCAAGCTTTTGAAGATTTAAGAAAATACTTAGTTTCACCACTCTTGTTGATCAAGCCCAAGACTGGAGAGACATTGCTCATTTATTGGCAGCTAATAAAGAGGCAGTGAGCACAGTCTTGGTTCGTGATGTAGCGCAAGATCATCATCCCATTTATTACGTGACCCGAACTTTGCATGGAGTTGAGAAGAGATATCCTAGCATTGAGAAGTTAGCTTTGGTTCTCATCACCGCAGCTAGAAAGCTGTGCCCTTATTTACAATCTCACCCGATAATAGTATTAACAAACCAGCTGCTCAAACAAGTGCTATCTAATCCCAAGACTTCAAGCAGAATAGTGAAATAGACCATTGAACTTAGTGAACATGGTCTTGAATTTCGACCCAGACCAAAATTAAGGCACAAGTCCTAGAATATTTGTTGATTGAAAAGGAGGCTGAAGAGCCATCTAACTCGACCCCTACATACTTTCTATGTTGAAGATTCACCCACCTCAATAGGAAATAGGGTCGGGATTTTGTTGGAAAATCCCCAAGGAGATAAGTTTGAATACGTTATTAAGTTTGAGTTCTCGACGTCCAATAATGAAGTTGAGTACAAAGCCCTCCTAAATGGAGTTAAGTTATCTCTCTCAGCTGGAGCGAGGAAGCTTGTAATACATAGTGACACCCAATTAGTAGTCAATCAAGTAAGAGGCCCATACGATGCCAAGGAAGAGAAAATGGTTAAGTATTTTGACTTAACGAAAGATTTGCTCACCAGACTAGAAAAGCACGAGATGAAAGAAGTCTCGCGAATAGAGAATATTATTGTTGACTAATTGGCTAAACTTGCAAGTTCCATAACGAGCATCAAGAGTAGGAGAATCACCTTCCTCACTTTAAGTAAAGCTGAAGTTGATGGAGAAGGATTGCAAATTTTGTATACTGAAGAAGAGAAACCTAATTGGGAAGATGAGATAGTCAAGTATTTTACAATGGGTGAGTTACCATCGACACCAAAGGATGTGTGTAAGCTGAGGATGTGAACATCTCGCTTCTGAATCATTGATGGTGAACTCTACAAGTGTGGATATTCTCAACCATACTTGAAATGCCTCACCCCACCAAAGCATACTATATGCTCCGAGAGATCCATGAAGTGTTTTGTGGCAATCATCTACAAGGAAAATCTTTGGTTGCAAAAGTGCTCAAACAAGGTTATTTCTGGATAATAATGCTCAAAGATTCAAAGGAAATAGTACTATGCTGCCATTCTTGCCAGGAGCATGCTAACGTTCAGTATTAACCTGCAGTACTTTGCAAATATTGGAGAGTCCATGCCAATTTGCTCAATAGGGCATCAACATAGTAGGACCATTCCCTCTTGCTACTGGCTAAAGAAATTTCTTAATAGTAGCTGTGAATTACTTCACAAAGAGGGTAAAGGCCGAGCCTCTAGAGAAGATAATAGAGAAAGAAGCTATCAAGTTTATATGGAGGAATACTGTATGTAGGTTTGGAATCCCATAAGCCCTTGTGTTTGATAATGACACTCAATTCCAAGGAGCTTGAATTTGAGAATGCTGCAACAATTTTTCCATTAAGCAATTTTTCACTTCAGTAGGAAATCCTCAAGCTAATAGGCAAACTGAAGTAACAAATCGCACTATCTTACAACACTTTAAGACAAAACTTAGAGCCACCAAGGGATCTTGGGTGGATAAGCTCCCCAGCGTACTTTGGGCATATTGGACCACCCCACAAACCTCAACTAGAGAGTCACCATTCAACATAACATATGACGCGAAAGTGATAGCTCTAGTAGAGATAGACGAGCCTTCTTGGAGGGTGATGCAATACTCCTCTAAACTTAATGATAATGCACTTTAGGTGAACCTTGACCTTGTGGAAAGACTTAGGGAGAAAACATCTTCACATACGGTAATGTACAAAGCAAGAATGGTAAGAGCTTATAATCACAGAGTATGCCGCAGAACCTTTCTAGTTAGCAACTTTGTGTTGCGAAAGGCAGATGTCACTCGCCAATTACGGAATCTTGACCCCAAGTGAGAAGGACCCTATAAAGTGGTAAAAGTAGTCAATACTGGAGCATACCGCTTACAACATTTAGATGGTAAAGACGTGCCACATGCTTGGAATATGGCCAATCTAAACAAGTATTACCAATGAGCATTTAATAAGATACTTTAGTTTATTTCAAAAAAATTGTCTCGTTCGCCCTTGAGGGATCATTTCAAGATTACATGTTTAAATTGTTAAAAGACAGCTTCAACTCTCTAGGTAATGATAGTTCTTAATGAAATACCCTACCATTTACTAGTCAAATTATTTACAAATGAATTATAATGAAATCTTCCTTTTTATTTACTTATGATGTGATTATATAATTTTTGTACTCAATAGAATGCTTATATGACAAGGACCCAGAAGTTTGGTGAGATTACCTTGAGGTCACAAATGAGCCTGGCCAGTTCAACCCATAATCCCACAGTTTGACTTACTTTGAGGTTTGAAGGCATAAAGTGTCCCGAGATAACCCCTCATCCCTTGAGGCTAGCTTATGACTAGCTCCAAATGACTAAGTGGGACCCTCTCGAGATGAAATACTCTAATATATGTTATGACGAGATTCATAGCATGAGCATATAATAAGATAAAAATATAAAGCTAGGCAGAGTGAAGAAAAGAACATAAAATACTTCAAGTTCCATCAAAGCAATAGAAACACATTATAGGCAACAAGAAAAGTCTAAACAGCGATATTAAAACATCAAAAGCAGCTAAGTTTGAAGATTGAATATAAAAGAGCATACATGCCAAACTGTTGAAGAAACAAAAGACATCCTACATACTAGAGCAAAGTATGAGATTACTCTTCTAAAAGGTGCTAAGGAGCATCAACTATTAGAGTAGTACCTGATGCACCAATTAGATTGGGCGTCTTTTACTCTTGTATATTGTTAATAATCTTTTTCAAACATATTAATTAAAGGTATCTTCTTTATCTTATGCTTTACATTTATTTTCTGTACATTAGATAAAGTCCCTAGACTAAATTTAGCTACGGGGTATGGTCACGCATATGATGGCAATCCTGGAACATACCTCTATGGCATTGGTCTAAAACTAGTTTCGAGTTAAGGACTTTTTGAGACGAAACATCAAATAGCCCAATAAGACCCATGCATACGATGCATGCTCGATTGAAAAGGATATCTCATTCTATAAGCATCAGTGTAGTGACGCTAGTACATGTATGCGGGTGTTTGTTAGAGAACAAGTACACTGAACAGGCCTACTGGAGATTCTTAGTTAGAGATATCGTCTGCCGAAATAAGAATCTCCTCATTACGATAGGACACAATTAGTCCTCGGCTTGAGGCACCATAGTGGCCTTATGTATGCCCTACCTCATTTTGATATATCTTTTGATTACATGACAATCGCAAAGAGGATATGTTGGATGTTGCGCTGACAAGTATGGAGGTTAATGAGTGGCCAACATAGAATCCATCACTTGTTTAGAACAAGTAAATCTCCTATGTTTTCAAAGTTCATGACTCTAAGATCTTGGCCAATGCAAGATGAATATTCATCATGAGTCATCGAAACATGAAATAGAATCATAGTTATTGAGTTATTTAGGATTTAGACTTATAATCCATACCATAGATGCAATTAGGAGATTAGATGATGGAAGGACCTTACATATATGGTACTTATAATTGAAATAGGTTCGCTTACTATTTCACCTAAGACTACGAACCATGATACACTAGCTAGGTATTTTCCAAGTGAATTAATTAATTAGATTAATTATTTGGAACAATTGTTATTCATAAGTTGCAAACATTGCAAGTCCACTGCTAGCTAAGTTGTGAACCTAAAGGGTCACACACAAATTAGAATGGAGCATTTCTAATCTAGGAATTAATCCAAGTGGTTAGATTCAATTAATTAACAGAGATTAATTTATTAGGGCCTTAAATTAATTCAATTAATTGAATTAATTATTCAATTAAGTAATGAAATTATTTAATTAGACCTAATAAGATTAGAAAATCCAATTGGAGTGAAATAATTAATTGATTGGATCAATTATTTGAATTTAGGTAAAATTAATTAATTGAATTAATTAATGGACTTTGTGAAAGTCCAAGCCTAAAATCAAGGTGGCTCATTAATAGAGGCCCACTTTAATTATTGGAAGAAAAAATATAAATAAGATAATATGATTTTCTTATTTCTTATCTCATGAAGATATGAAAAGATATGAGATATCTATCTTGATTGTATTCGAATAGTCCAAGACAATCAATAGCAGAAAGAGAGGGCTAATTTTGTAATGCCCAATTTTCTCATACATAACCAATAATAAGCATCTTGCATGAATATGCATCTAATCAATATGTATTATCAGATTATGGCATACAAATAGTATGATTGCACGAACATGAATAATTGTTACTATATGCTTCAATTATGCCTTAACATGCATTAGTTCATGAAAAATGAGATCAAACTTTTGTTTCTTGATATAACATATTCCTTAAGTGCCTTTTTGCAATGAAACGTTCGGTATCTCGATTAAGAAAGATTGATGTGTTGAATGACCATAAAATGACTTATTTGTATTACTCCATACTAGTTACATGATAAAGTGATTAATTACCTAAATATTTGCTTGAAATATGTTATATTTGGCTAAAAACTAAAAGTATGCAAAATAGGGCAAATTGATTTGTAGGTTGACTAGGTTGCATGAAATCATTTTAAACTATATTGGATTTGATTATAACACCAAATCATCAATTTTTATCACCTCCCTAGCCCATAAATGTGGCTTCTGGCATGAGAAGACACCATGCATGATGCAACCAATCATCACCCTTCACTTATCTCTCTTTGAAATGTCAAACAAGTAATTTTTAGCTATATTTTCTTGTGGAAGCTCCTCAAAAATGACCTGCCTTCTTCTCCAATGTTTCTCCCAAGTTTCTACACTCTCTTACTCACAAAAATTAAATTCAAATCCATAGAAATCCATAGAACACAAACTAGAACAAGTTTCCACCCTTTTAAGCTTGAAAACCTTTGATTTTGAAGCTTAATTCCAATTTAATCTAGGTATATTCTTTTTCAATGTTTGTTATGATGAATTTATAGAATCTTGGATGATTACATGTTTTAGTATATTTTTGTATGAATGAAAACACAAGTGGGATAGACTTGAAGCCAAAACCAAGCTAGTTAAACTAGTTTTTAGCAAAATTGATAGTCTAGTGAAATATGCTCAATTTACTTGTTTCTATTGATTTTGTAATGCTTATATTGTGTTTGAAAGTGACTACAAATGATTTTGAACAGTAATAATTAGGTTGCTTAATTGAAGGTTAGAATCAATTTAAGTTAGAATAGAGTTTAAGTCATGTTAATTTGGATTATGTTCAAGTTTTGTGGGATGCCCTAATAATTATGTTTGAATTATTAGTTATTTAATGTGTGCCCTAATGTTTAATGACTTGAATTAGTAGTAAAATATGGATTATGCATTGTTTTTGAGGTCATGTAATTGATATGGAATTGTTTATAAATGATTTGAAAAGTGTACATGATTTTAATTAGAATATATTATGTAATTTATTAAAATGATATTGAAAGGTACATGATTTGATTATGTTAGGCCTTTACAACATCCTATCTTCCAAAGAGATTGACCTTTTCACTTAGCTTAAAGTGGACTTGAGGTAAGTTGAAACTTTCATTTGCTGCATCACAAGAATCATATAATGTTGTTCATGTTTCAATGTGATTGTCATTATTTGTCAAGTGATGTAATGTTTTATGGATTCATGGTTCATGAAGCATGATACTACGAAGAGTATAATGAGGTTTTTGAAAAGGAAGTATGATACTTGATTGATGGTCGGGTAGACAAGAAATGCGGGAGGGATCGGCGGACCCAACAAATGGTGGTAAATACCTGAGTTGAAAACCGATATAGGAAAGCCACAATAAATGAGACAGAAACCGCTAATACCTGAGGTTGCAAGACCAAGTATGGAAACCATGTAGTATTTCTCTTATTGGCCAATCATTATGAACAGGTTCCGAAAACCACGGTCTATCGTTATTAGTTTGCTACCACACTTCAAGGGCCCTAAAGAACGATTTATGAATGAAAGTTATTAAATTGAATAATGTATTTAATCTTTTATATGATTTGCATGTACGTTAGATTATTAGATTCATGTGATGTAGGTGGAAATGTATAAGTTTAGAGGTTGACTGAGTTCTAGAGTGGCCGGACAAAGATTTGTCCATATGCCATGCTTCGAGCTATTTTGTATCTTATTTTGAAAACTCTATTTTATTTTTAAATAAGTCGCTCAGTTGTGGTTTTGTAAACAAATATACTCAGCTTTGATTTATGTATATGTTGTGTTTAAAATGAAATGAAATAACAAATGAATTCAAGTTCTTTTCTCTTATAGCCAATGAGGGGAACTTTTATTAAAACTATAACTCTAGTATTGATGAAAAGTTAACACTTCTTGACTTAACTGTATTAGCTTGTTTAGGTTATATAGTTAAGTTAAGGGGTGTTACAGTTTGTGGTATCAGAGTGGAGGTTTAGTCATTCTTGAAGACAGAAGAAAGCATATGAACACATCCTAGCTGGGAAACTCGATCAACTATATGTTTATCTACTTTTATGTTTACTTAATTAGATTTTATTTTATGTTATTGTCATGATTATGCGGTTATTATTGGCTAATGAATGAAATGAGATTGGGAAATGCATATCAGGTCACTACACCAAAAAGGAAGACAATGGATGATCATGAGGGTAATCATAGTGTGGTCAATAATTTGACTGATCTCATTCAACAACAAACTAGAATGCATGGTGAACAGATACAACAATTGCTAGATATGCAACAAAGAAGGCAAGAACAAAATCAGTGGCTTCCTCCACCACAAGCTCGATAGGATACTTCACAAGCTATGTATGAGAAATTTAGAAAGATGGAACCTGTTAATTTTAATGGTGGGTCTGATCCCATGGTTGCAGAGGAATAGGTGAAATCTACATTATCTCTGACTATATATGAATTGATGATGCTGAGAATATACTCTGTGCAATTTTCTTGTTGAAAAAGAATGCTAGAACCTGGTGGGAAAGAGCTAAGCTTGCAGTGAATATGGAAGAACTAACTTGGGAGAGGTTTAAAACAATCTTGTATGATAAGTATTTCACTAGAGATGCTAGGTCGCTCAAAGTAAAAGAATTCTTGGAGTTAAAATAAGGAGGGATGTCTGTATGTGATTATGTGAGAAAATTTGAAGAGGGTTGTAAGTATGCGCCATACATCACCCGAGACAATAATGAGAAGATGGATCATTTCTTGAGGGGCCTTAAGAGAATGTCTTCAGCAACAGAATTTAGGGAACTGGTTGAAAAGGCTTTGATGGCTGACTTAGATGAGAGAGATTGAGAAATTCCATCAACAAAAGAAGCAAGTATTCACTCCAAGAAATCTGAACCAGTGGAAGAAAAGAGAGCAAAAATCAAACTAAGGGAATGAAAAGCGTCCTAGAGTTGGGCAGACTTCTACTACAGTTGAAAGGTCTAAATGTGCTAAGTGTGGAAGAATC
>JAGSPU010000447.1:0-41145 GCA_019321725.1 Paulownia fortunei | reverse complement strand
CTAATATAATCAAATCATGTACCATTTAATATCATTTTTATAAATTATTTAGTCTATTCTAATTAAAATCATATACACTTTTCAATCTTTTGTAAATAATTCCATATCAATTACATAACCTTAAAAATAATACATACTCCATATTTTACAACTAATTCAAGTCATTAAATATTAGGGTAGCCATTAAATAACTAATAATTCAAACATAATTTATTAAGGCAGCTCCTAAAACATGCACACAATTCAAATTAACAGAACACTAACTTGTTTCTAACTTAAATTGATTGTAACATTCAATTAAGAAAACTAATTGCTATTGTTTTCAATCATTCATAGGAACTTCCAAACACAATATAAGCATTACAAGATTAATAGAAATAAGTAAATTAGGCATATTTCACAAGACTATCAATTTTGTTAGAAACTAGCTTAACTAACTTGGTTTTTGGCTTCAAGTAACCCAATTAAGTTTTCAATCATACAAAAGATACTAAAACATGTAACCATCCAAGATACCATAAATTTATCATAAGAAACATTGAAAAAGAATATACCTTGATTAGATTGGAATTAAACTCCAAAATCAATGGTTTTCAAGCTTGAAAGGATGAAAACTTGTTCTAGTTTGTGTTATATGGATTCCTATGGATTAAATTTAATTTTTGTGAGTAAGAGTGTAAAAAAATTTGGGAGAAACTTTGGAGAAGAAGGCTGATCATTTTTGAGGAGCTTCCACAAGAAAACATGGCTAAAAATGACTTGTTTGACATTTCAAAGAAAGGTAAGTGGATGGTGATGATTGGTTGCATCATACTTGGTGTTTTCTCATTCCAAAAGCCACGTTTATGGGCTAGGAAGATGACAAAAATTGATGATTTGGTGTTATAATCAATTGCAATGTAGTTTAGAATGATTTCATGCAACTTAGTCAACGAACCAATCAAATTGCACCATTTTGCATACTTTTAGTTGTTAGCCAAATGTAACATATTTAAAGTAAATATTTAGGCAAGTAATCACTTTAGAATGTAACAAGTATGGAGCAATACGAATAATTCATTTCATGGCCATTCAACATATCAATCTTTGTTAATCGAGATACCAAGCTTTTCATTACAAAAAGGCACTTAAGGAATATGTTAAATCAAAAAACAAAAGTTTGATCTCATATTTCATGTATTAATGTATGTTAAATCATAACTGAAACATATAATAACAATTATTCATGTTCGTGCAATCATGTTATTTGTATGCCATAATTCGATAATGCACATTGATTAGATGCATATTTATGCAAGATGCTTAATATGGGCTATGTAAAATAGAATTGAGCATTACAGCCTACGAGCCTCTTGTTCCATCTATATAAGTTATTTTATTTTCTGTAAAGAGAGTAGAATAGGTGGTGAGGTTTTTCTTTTTCTTTGGAAGACAAAGGAGAATCAAGAAGAAGGCTCCAAAGAAGGCCCATGTTTGTATGAGATACAATTATGTAATAGAATATGTTCTATTCCATTTTATTACCCTTAGACTGACCTTATGTCCATTTTTGGCTTAAATGGACTACATAGGACTGGTTCATGATCATCCATTTATTTAAGTATGTATAAGATGCATGCTTAGGATTTTGTTTAATATTTTTATGGTTGCGCAATGATATTATGATGCCATGTATTGAATAACCAACCTAGTTTAAATTATGATGAAGTCTTGGGTAAAATTAAACCCCACTTAATTTACTAAAATTAAGTAAAAGAATTTTTAGAAAATTCAATTTCAAACAAAAATGGACAAGTTAGGTGGGACCTATCATTCCATACCTTCCATCAAAGGTAGAGACATGACGACTGCTACCATACTTGATCACTGGCCATGAGTCATGGGGTGGTCTTATGTTGGAAAGCTGTGATCTCTACCAAGTATTGAGATGCTCGTGGGATAGAATCATCATTATGTTGGCCATGAGTCGTGGGACATCTTGATGCTCTATCTACACGAATATTTGATGGGTATTGTTTGACACTTAGTACCATATGGGCTCATAAAATTAAGGTATATGGGAAGAGGTGAGGCAAACCAAACTTGAGGGTTATATAACAATACAATCGTTAATGAATTGACTACCGATAGAAATATTTCATGGGCTCATAAAATTGGGGAATGAAAATTTTTCATTTAACCTCAAGCTCACTAGGAAATTTAATTTCCCGAAATTCTATTAGGGGTGATGGAATTCAAAGAAAATAGTGGGAGATATTTAGTATTAAAGACCTTATATTAAATAAATATATTTTTACCTATAGTTTACTCATTTTCTACTTCGTGCATGTTTTGTAGATTGTTCTACTAAAATGGCAAAGAATCCACTTGCAACAATCCTTGAACAAAATAAATTAACTGGACCTAACTTTGTCGATTGGCTAAGAAACCTGAAGATAGTTCTTCAGTCGGAGAAGAGGGCATATGTCCTTGATACTGCGCCTTCTTTGGTTCCACCAGAGGATGTTACTTCAGAGGATTATGTATATTACTTAAGTCATGTTGATGACAATCTATAGGCTCGATGCTACATGCTGGCATCGATGTCAAATGAGTTGTAGAGGTAGAACGAGGATCAAGATACTGCTTATGGGATCCTCATTCACCTACAAGAGTCGTATGGTAAAAGAACTCGGCAGATGAGATATCAGATCTCAAAAGAGTTTTTCAAATGTCGTTTGACTTAGGGCTCTTCAGTCCATGATCATGGATTGAAGATGATAGCCCTCATTGAAAGGCTGGCGTCCCTTGGAGTCGTTATGGAGAACGAACGCTATACGGACCTTCTACTGTAGTCTCTACCTCCATCATTTGACACCTTTGTTATCAACTTTAACATGCGCAACATGGAGACTAGTCTTGTTGAGCTTGTGAACATGTTAAAGATGGGTGAGTCCACCATGAAAAAGGACAAGCCAGTTCTACTTGTTGGATCTTCTTCTGGATCAAAGGCTAAGAAGCCCAAGAAAGAAAATAAGAAAGAAAATGGTTTCTCTAAACCCAATAAGTTAAAGGCAAAGGGCGGTGTTAAGAAGGTTTCTTCTCAAGCCAATGCTAAGAGAGCCTTTGGATGGAAGATAGCCGACATCAAAGGAATTATCCCCTCAATTTGGATGCACAAAATCTTAATGGAGGAGAGCTATAAGCCCATGGTGTAGCCACAAATGAGACTAAATCCAATGATGCAAGAGGTGTAAAGGCCGAAACTATCAAGCTTCTTGATGCAAGTATTATCTATCCCATCTCCAATAGTGCATGGGTGAGTCCCATACAATGTACGAGCCTATGATTGTTTTATTCAGAATTTTTCTCAAGGACGAGCAAAAGGTAAGTTTGGGGTAGTTGATAGGCTCATAAAGTGTGACATTTCCAACACCTCTATGAGCATAATTGTACATGTTTTTGCCTTATAATAGATACAATTGTGCCTTATTTTATGATAATTATGTGTAGGTTCATGAATTAAAGAAATGGAGTGAAAGATGGAAAACTAGTTAAAGAATCAACAAAAACTTCCAGATACAACAGTCTTTGTATTTCTAGAATAACTTTCTCTACAAAAGTGATATTGAGCTGATTCAAGAAGCATAGGAAATATAACATATAGGGCTATAATTATTATGAAGACACTAAAAGCCAGTTCATCCTAGAAAGTGGTGAAACATCAATTGAGATAGGCTAAATAGTGCAATGACTCGTACTGCAGCACCAAAGTAGATAGAGGCGTTGGTGTCACAGCACCAAAAATGGTGTCATAGTGCTGAAGAAAATAGAGATGATGGTGCCTCAGTGCTATGCAGGGCACCGCAGCCCCATCTTTGAGCAAGAACTCACACCACAATGCCAATTCCAGGTGTTGCAGCACCAATTGTTCAATAGAAAAAGATTCCCAACCCTCTTCTTGCGATAAATGGAATTCAAAGGCAAATTTTGGTATATCTTGTGATATTATACATCATTATTCATATGATGCTCTTGATAGATACATTATACACACATAATTCCCATATAGATTTAATTCACACATTATTTAAGATAAAATTTATCACCCACACACACTCTACACCTCAATTCTCACACATTATTCTTCTCTACCCAAAGCACCCATTTTTCCATATTTCTCCACTCAGTACACCAAAAACACACACACCTATCATCAAGAAATTGGGGATTCAAGACAAAGGGAAGAATGAGCTATTTTGGGTAAGGAGATTCTAAAGCGAGAAGCGAAGACTCTCAAAAGGGGTTGTAACTTTTACTTTAATTTTCTCTTGATTTTGTTTAGTTCTAAGGAATATTGTAAAGGCATAATGTTGAGAAACAAGTATTGGTTGCTCTATTTCATTATGAACTAAACTCAACTTTTCCAAAACTTGAAAAGTCATTTCTATGAAGTTGTGAATTGTTAACTTGTATGTGATGTGGATGACTATTGATTTTGATGAGCATGCACTATATGTTTAATGCTTCTTAAAATTTGGCCAGTTTTGAGATGAACTTTCTTGTTGTGATTGAGATCAAGAGGTAGTGTCACAACAAGTGCTCGTGTTGTACATGCCATAGGCTAGGTCACTATAGGAATATTGGAGTTAGCACACGTAGTAGTCATAGAATTGATTGTCAAAAGCTTGAGGAAATCACAAAGCCTAATGTATTATTAGATAGCTTAACTTGTATAGGAATATACTAGTTGTTTTTAGTAATAGTTGTGGTACATCTTGAAAAAGAGTATCACATAAAATTGGAGTTCCCGTTGCCACACAATTCAATGTCAATCCTATTCACTAACTTATAAGAATTCACAATGCAATAGAATGGCAATCCAATGCCTTGGTACTTCTTCACTTAAGTTTAAATCCCTTGTTTTTCTTGATTATATTTATTTCTTGTTAATTTCTAGTTTTAAGTATTCAAATCAATCAACCAAACTTTCGATAGGTTAAATATAGTTAGATTATCTATACTTCAATAGTTGCTCACATTCTCTCTAAGGACATGACATCTATATACTTGTACACTTTATTACTTGTTGGCCCGTACACTTGCGGAATTAGATTGCATTTAAGTGCAAGTCACACTACCAGTTTAGTGTACTTGTTCTCTAACAAGCACCCATATACATGCATTAACATCACTATATTGATGCCTATGGAGTGAGACATCCTCCTTATGTGAGCATGCATCGTATGCGCGAGTCTTATTAGGCTATTCGATGTCCAATCTCAAAAAGCCCTTCTACCCGGAACTAATTTAGGACTATAGTGTTATATCCATATTCCATGATCGCCATCATATGTACGATCATGCCCCATAGCTTAGTTTGGCATAGAAACTTTATCAAATTACTATAGCAATTAAACATAAAGAGAATGCCTATTTTATTAATATAATTTGAAAAAGATTGTTTTTACAAATATAAGAGTATAAAAGACACCCAATCTAGTTAGCGCGTCGAACACTACCTTAACAATTAAACTACTAATGTTTGATGAGGTAAGTCTTCTAACTCAATTGGAAGACTTACAACCCCAATTCTTATATAAATTAAATCTCTATTTAATTTACAATGGGCTTTCTACAAACTTGCACCTAGTGGACTAGACCCAATCAATTACTTAGGTCCACTTTAATTGATCCAATCAATTAAATTAATTAATTTTATGAATTAATACACCCACTATAATTAATTAATTAAATAATTGAATTAATTTGACACTTAAATCATTAAGCCCTATTTAGTTAATCATATTAATTAATTTAATCTAACTCTTAGATTATTCCTTAAATAAGAAATGGACTCGTTTGTGTTAGCATGTGCCCCCTTAGGGTAGGCTCACAGCACTTGTGATTTAATTTGAATAAATAATTATTTTGATTAATTAATCTTCTTGAAATTAACCCATAAATTTGAAGAACCTTACCAATCGTAGCATCTAGAAACACTCCATGAAGACCTAGATATAGGTGAAAGAGCAAATCTTTCTAATTACAAACACCATACAAGTATATCATTTTATTTATAACCCTACACCGGTAGACGCCATTGCTGGCTGGTCATTTGTTGTTGTGATGGAACAGCAAGTGAACCTCACCTTTGATCTTTTGGGGTACTTAACAAAATTTTCAACATGATGATCGATCCATTTCAAAAAATCTATCTTTAATGGAAAGCCAGTTATGTTTTGTTAATAAGAAAGATTTGGATAGTTTGGCAGAGTTATTCAAGTTTATGCTAATTAGCAAATCCACACATGGCTCACCTCCTACCAATTTCTTAAAGTAGAAATTTTCTGGTTTTGATTTATCTAGTACTTACAATATTAGCTCCATTAATTTTAAACACATTGTTATTATATTATCAAATGAAGAAGATGACTCGAGGGTTTGAATGAAGAAGATATGGTTTATTGATGGTTCCCCTATCTGTGTCTTCAAATGGATGCCTAATTTTTGACACCAAGATTGAGTCTTTTATTGCTCTAGTTTTAATTAGTTTCCTAAACTACTGTTGCACCATTTTTACAAAAAAGTTGTCTTTTACATTGCTTTAATTATTAGGACCCCTCTCAAGGTTGACGAGCTAACAAGTGATCAGATGACAACTAAACACAATATACATGAGGCAAGTTCAAGAAAACTTACCAAAATTCAGACTTCTTTTTTTTGCCATGGTTGATCACCTGTGTTCTTTCTCATTTGTGGCTCACTTTCATCCAAACCCGATCACATATGGAAGGAGTTTTGATCCACAATCCAAATGCTTCCCTAAGTGGTGTTTTTCTTTAAATCTTAATCACAACTACAATAAAACCGTATTGTTACGTTTCTATATCAAGACCTCCCAATATTATGCCTTCTACTATTCAAAAATTGCATAAAAGAACAACCCTCTTTCTCTCTAGTTTTTATGTTATTTTCATAGAAAGGTTTTCTTATATATTGTCAAAGTAGGAGAGAACATGGGGGGAAGTTTTTTTTTTTACGTTGGTTATGGGGAGGTTTTCAAAAAACCACTCCCACCAAGTTTTAATTTGAAACACATGGGTTGGGACAGCCTTCATGGGTGACCCGTTAACCCATTCTAATATTTCTTACATCTCCCACTCATATATGAGAGTTGGACCTTCATCTATTATGATCATAATTATATACCACTACTTGTATACAAGCAAATGGATCGCGTGACCAGTGTGCATTCGTACAAAAGCTTAATATTGTACACCAGTTAAGGATATACAACAGCTCAATTTATCAAAGTACAAGGTTATAATATCTTACAATACCCCAGACTTCTTCTGCTACACTAATCAAAGTATATCTGATCCCTTATACACAATATAAGAGCATACTTGATTTCAATACCATATCATGTATTCACAATTATGTCCCTAACATCCAAGTTTGACATAATTGTATGACTAGTAAATACATATTATGTGTTAGTCATAGATAGTCTTCTTTTCTCACAAAGATCTCTCAACTTCAAAATAGCTATTTTCCTAGACATATCCCATATTACTGAATCATCCATGACTATTGGTAACATGCTAAAGTAGCAACACCATATTGAAGTTTTGAGAAATAGTTGAAAGTCATAAGGTTATACAATGAGGTTATACAAATCTTTGGGTCTCACATAATAGAGATTTTTTCACTCATTACTCAATGGTCACTTGGGCACATATGGTATAAAACATATGCTATGGTATTTTCTTTCTCTTTGAAAGTGTATGCCATTTATTCAAAATAGCGCACCATACAGATCTTAGTCTAAGTGTTCCCCCACACTTAACCTAAGTTTTCTTCTATTTTGTCCTCAACAAATCACTAGTACCAAAAAACTCACACTTAACCTAAGTTCATAACAGTAATCTCATCTTGATCATTCCTCAAGGCGACATCTTCTTTAAAGCTCCATTTGGATTAATGGATTTGAAGTTAGGGATTTTAAATCCATAAAAATAAATTCATTGAACTTGTTTAGATAACTTTATTTTTATGAATTGAATGATTTCCAAACTCGGTTGATTGTATTCACACTAAGATTCTAATAGCTAAAGCTATATTAAATGATGTTTCTCATGTTATGGATTTTTCCATTAACCCTAGCATAGATGAGGGTTTATTAAATGCTTATATTTATGTGGTGAAAAAAATTGATAACCCTAGGGTTAATGAAGTTGGAGAAGATATGTTTAATTGTGAGCTTAATCATGCAGAAGTTTTTACTAATAATTTACCTATAACGCTACATATAGACTTGGTTTCCTACACTTGATGGCCAACATCAGCAGCTAGGGGTATTTGAGCATTGTGATGAACAACTTGGAAGGGTTGAGATATTAGATCTTGAGCAATAGGTGTTTAATGAAGCTCGTATTCATGCTTGTCATTGATAAAAGTCTTCTTTCAATTAGAAGATTATCTAACATGAGTGGCCTACAAATCAATCAAATTAGATTGTTGAGAAGAAGCAACAAAATGTGAGAACAATGCCGAAACGAATCTCGAGGTCCTCTTAAAATTCTCTCTGATTAATTTTTATAAAGAGCCATTTTATTATGATAATTTGGAAAGTTCATAATGTGGGGAACAAGTTTACACAATGTATATGACAACAATTAATTAAACTTGATGGTGTATGTACCATAGTGTACATGAATACTATTATTCATGAACAATATGATACATGAATCTTATAATTCATGTATCTAGATAAAAGTAAGTACATGTATTTATTTAATGGTGTGAGGTCTAGAAATCTCTATTGAGTAGTATAAATAGTTTTGTACCATCATGTTGAAATCAAGTAATTTTAGAGCAATACAAGTCTCATATTTTAGTGACTTCCTCTTCTCTTCCTCTTTAATAATTATTTGAGCACCCACCACCTTCCAACAAAATGGTAACAAAGACAATAACATCCAAAGGAGCATCTATTTCTTTCTAATATCCCCAACTCACCAGACTCAATTATGAGAATAGGTCGCTTAGAATAAAAGCCATACTTGGATCCCAAGAAGTATGGGATATTGTTGAAATGGTTTTGTAGAGCCTCTGAATGAGACACCTCTCATTCCAAACCAAAAGGAAGCTTTGGAGAAAGAAAGAAAGAAAGATAGATCAGTGTGCTCTCACCATCATCCATCAAGGTTTAGATGAAAACATGTTCGAAAAAATAGCCAATGAGACAACATCCAAAAAAGCATAGGAGCTACTTCGTAACTCCGTCATGGGAGTGGAGAAAGTGAATAAAGTTCACCTTCAAACTCAAAAGGCTGAGTTTGAATCACTCTTTATAAAGGAGAGTGAATCTATCTCCGATTATTTAATAAAAGTCTTGGTAGTTGTGAATCAGATGAAAAGACTTGGAGAAACTACTCCTGATGTTCACATAGTTGAGAAGATACTTCGCTCTCTTAACACAAAGTTCAATCATGTGGTAGTTGTAATTGAAGAGTCCAAGGACTTGAAGACCATGACGGTTGATGAACTAAATGGGTTATTATGGGCTTATGAGGAAAGGATGAATCGTGGCAAGCAAGAACAAAAAGAATATATATTGCAAAGAAGGACGAATTTGAAGATAAAGGAAATTTTTCTAGTACGGGTCAAGGCCAAGGACGTAAAAGAGGTTGAGGTTCTGGACATAGTCGTGGTCAAGGGAGAGACGAGCAATTTTCCCAATTTGATATGTGTAATATATTTTTGTTTATCAATTTAATATTTTTATTTATTTTTGAAATTATTATTGAATTCCAAGATTAAATAAGATATTTAATTGGTATGCAAATTAATATTACCATGGATGAAATTGTAATATTTTGGCAATTCAAATCATATCTTGGAAATTATTGAAGTGAATGCCAATATTTTGGTAATCCAAATCACATCTTATGATTAAGGAAATAAATATCAATCAAATCATGAATGGCAAATCAAATCATGTTACTTCATCAAATAATTATAGCAAGAGCTCATATACTACAAATATAATAGAGGTAATCACTAAGAAGTTAAACACAAGTTGAGAAGAAAAAGAAGTCCAAGTTAAAAAGGTGTTGGAGAAAGTTCTCTCAACCCAAATCCATCAAATTTAAGGAGATCCAAGGTGTTCAAGGTGAAAATTAAGGCGTTCGTCATGGAGCTCATCAAATTATGGCGTTTAATTCAAGATTAAGGTGCTAAATCTTAGAATTACCATTATTGAAAATCAAATTAGCCTTGGATGAGATCGGAGGGTCGTTCTATCAAGAAATTACCAAATCCACAATGTCAACGTTATTGAAGAGAAGAATCAGAAGAGTGAAATAGAGATTGTACCTACATATTTTCATCAAATTCAATAAAATTTCAATTTGTACTATTTTTCTTGTTTGTAATTTTTGCATACAATGAAATTTGTATTACAAATTTCTAGCACACCCAGTGGGATGATCTTTACCTCACATCTCATCTCTTCATAAATCAAATTCAAAGTTCAAATGGAGATAAAGAAAAATCACTCAAACTTCACAAATGTTAAAATACAAGCATAAGATGAAAAAAAAAGATGGTATTTTGCCAAGCCATGAAGCCGCCACTCCAAATTCTATTTAAATGGGGCAAATGAAGATAATATTCCATGTGCTCACTCAAGATTCCATTCAAAGGAGACAACAAAGGCGGTGTTCCATGTCTTCACTCAAATTCCATCCAAAGATGGTAAGTGATGGCATCATTTTATATCTTCACTCAAATTCCATTCAAAGAGGGCAAATGAAGGCGGTGTTCTAAAGGGGCCAAATGAATGCGTCATTCCACGCTTCACTCAAATTTCACTTAAAGGGGGGCAAATGAAGATATTGTCCCATGTGTTCACTCAATTTCATTCAAATGGGGAAAATCATGAAAATGAAGTTGTTGAAAGCCAATTTCAAAGTAAATGAAGAAAAATAAGTGGAATCATATTCAACTTTTAAAGCTCATAGGTACGAGCATAAGCTATCTAGAATCTTTAAATCAAATCCTATTCAAGTCCTCCAAGATATAAGCATAAACTATCTAAGATTGTTAAATTAAATCCTACTCAAATGCTCTTTGATAAGAGTATAAACTATTGGTAATGCTCCTAGATACCAGTGTAAACTATCTAGAATTGTCAAATTAAATTCTGCTCAAGTGCTCCTGAATATGAGCATAAACTATCTAAAATTTTCAAATTGAAGTTCTCTCAAGTGCTCCTTGATAAGAGCATAAACTATCAGCAATGCTCCTAGATACAAATATAAACTATATAAAAAATTTAAATTAAAGTCCTCTCAAGTGCTCACTGAAAAGAGCATAATCTGTCAGCAATGCTCCTAGATATGAGTACAAACTATCTAAAATTTTCAATTTGATGTTCTCTCAAGTGCTCCTTGATAAGAGTAAAAACTGTTAGTAAACCTCCTTGATAAGAGTATAAACTGTCAGCAATGCTCCTAGATATGAGCATAAAAATTTTCAAATTGAAGTTCTCTCAGGTGCTCCTTGATAAGAGCATAAACTGTCAGGAAAGCTTCTTGATAGAGCATAAAAGGTCTACCAATCAAATAAAGGAAACACTCCTTGACAAGAGTATAAAAGGTCTACAATCAAATTAAATGAAGCACTCCATGACATGAGTATAAAAAGTTTACAAGTCAAATCAAATGAAGCACTCCTTGATATGAGTATAAAAAGACTAGAAGTCAAATTCAAATGAAGACTCTTTGATACGAGTATAAATTATCTAGAAATGTCAAATTGAAATGATGATTCATTGATACGAGTATAAACTATCTAACAAAGTCAAATTCAAATGGAGGCTCCTTGATACAAATATGAACTATCAAATAAATTCAAATTCAAGACTCCTTGATATGGGTATAACTATCTACAAATTTCAAACAAATTCAAGTTAAGACCTCCTTAATATGAGAATAAAATATCTACAAAGTCAAATCAAGTCAATAACTCCTTCATATGAGGATAAACTATTTATAAATTCAAATCAACTTAATTAAAGAACTCCTTGATATGAGCATAAACTGTCTACAAGTCCAAATCAATTCAATAGAAGAACTTCTCGATATGAGTTTAAACTATCTCCATGTTTCAAATAAGTTCAAGTAAATTATTGTGACTTGATCTTCTTGATGAAAAAGTTCGAGACTCATTAACTTTTCGCATCCATCAAAACAAATGCACATGATCAAGTCTTGAGAGGGAAATTGTAAACATGGAAAATTTGTAGCTAATTATGCATTGACATGTGTAATATATTTTTATTTATCAATATGATGTTTTTATTTATTTTTAGAATTATCATTGAATTCCAAGATTAACAAAGATATTTAATTGATAAGCAAATTAATATTACCATGGATGAAATTGTGATATTTTGGCAATTCAAATCATATCTTGAAAATTATGAAAGTGAATGATAATATTTTGGTAATCAAAATCACATCTTGTGATAAAAAAATAAATATCAATTAAATCATAAAGGGCTAATCAAATTGTGTTACTTCATCAAATAATTACGACAAAAGCTTCTATACTACAAGTATAAATAGAGGTTATCTCCAAGAAGTTAAACACAAGTTGAAAAGAAGAAAAAATCCAAGCAAGAAAGGTGTTGGAGGAAGTTCTCTCAGCCCAAACCTATCAAATTCAAAGAGATCCATGGTGTTCAAGGCAAAAATCAAGGCGTTCCTCGCGGACCTCATCAAATCATGACATTTAATTTGAAATCAAGGTGCTAAGCCTTTGAATTAATGTTATCAAAAATTAAATCAGCCTTGAAGGAGATCGGAGGGTCGGTTCTATCAAGAAGTTACCAAATCCACAAAGTCAATGTTATTGAAGAGAATAATCAAAGAAGTGAAATAGAGATTGTACCTATATATTTTCATCAAATTCAATAAAATTTCAATTTGTATTATTTTTCTTGCTTGTAATTTTTGTAGACAATTAAATTTGTATTACATCATTTTTTTGTATGATGAGATATTATGATTTTGTCATGAAAATTGTAGTAAATTTATCTTTGTTTTTCAGTAATTTTTTATTTGAATTATGGAACAAATTTTATATAGTTAGAATCCTTGTGAAATAAGCTTTCCAACCATATATTTCATGATTAAAAAAGCTTAGAAATGAGTGAGTTTTGGCCTTTAGAAGTTAGGATTGTGCATTAGGGTGTTTTGAATTTTTTTGAAAAAATTAGAGAAGAAGATGAATATTAAATAGGCAATCCCACTCTCAGTTATACTTGCGTGTGACCCAAACCCCTATTATAGGTGTTGGATTTCAAAACAGATGGCCCCTTTGGATTCATAAGAATTGAAAATAGGGGGTAGCAGGAGCGATGTTGCCGGAAAATATCGGGAAAACACATATCGAGGCTGCAGTCCCACACATGGCAGCACTTGTGGGCGTGTGCGCTATCCTTCGGTCATCATTTTTTGACGAAAATGACACTATTTTGATCAAAATTTAATTTTCTATTTTTTGTAATTTAAAATTTATTTTTCAAAATTAAAAATTATTTTTTTCTAACTTATCTTTAAAAATTGTATAACATTATAGAAAAATACTTTTTGATCGAAAAAATTTGGAATTTTTTATAAATTTTCAAAAATATTTCTTATACTTCGGGTACTTGGATGAAAATTTATAACATGTTTTGATTAATGTGCTATTAAATTATGTATGAAAAATAGTTTTTCATACAAGAAAATTATGAAATTGAGCATGTTTATAATTTTGAGTGTTTAGAAAATTTTCATCTTGTGTTCTTTAATATTACGATTGGCTTTGTGTCCAATCTAATATTTATTTCTATTTTCTAGATATGCCAATAATCAGACACACTCTTAGCATCCTCCGAGAGGAAGCTAGAGAAAGAAGGACTCCAAAGCATGTGGCAGAGTGGGAAATTTATAAGAATTATAAAATGGATCAGTTGCACTCTTTGCCACAACATCTTAAGATAATGAAGGAAAAACACAAGCAATTTCTTCATTTAGGTCATAACTTCAATGAATATAGTTATTATGTAGAACGTCAAAAACTTAAAAATTATGTACCCGAAGAGTGGAGTAATATTATTAATGAAATAATTGACCAAAAGAGAGACATAGATCTTAAAGTATTGAGATCAAGGTTGATTAAGATAAGAAGGAAAGAGATGGAACTCAAGATAAATAAATTATTATCTTTGAGGATAAATTCTGGACGTCGTATCTTAAAGTTTGCTCTAACAGATAGGCTTTCAGAATGAATGACCAATATGGTATCTCATTTATGTGTTAAGAAGGAATTTTGTTTTCCTTAAGGAGATGACTCATTATGTACATAGTTTTACTTTAGTAGCATTTATGAAAATGTTATGTAATATATGCTAATGTACTTCATTCTATGTAATATATATTTGCTTTAAAATATGCATTGTGAATCTCTTAATGATGTAATAGTTTTAAGATTATGTGATGACAATACATGCTTATTATCATATATATGAGAAGATGGATTTTTGTGTAGTATGAGTTATGCAATTAAGTGGGAGTTTTCATGTTGGAAGAATTTAAGTGATTCTCACCTAAAACTTATTGATATTTTGTTACTTCAAAATTAAATTTATGATCATGAACATTTGGACTATAGATGATGATTGGGAACTTAGTGAACTTTCAAATCTATACCATATGTTAATTTATCATAAACGTTAATTTTATATACAAAATTAAGTGTGTATGTTTAATGAATATTAACATGTGTAATCACCTCAAAAAATGCAAACCATGGCATCAAAATCTATCATAGTTGTCCTTAACAAAGGTGATAAACTAAATGGCGACAACTATGACACTTGGCGCCATAAGATTTGGTATGTACTGGATGAACAAGACGACTTAGAGGGCATCAACCAAATCATGCAAGACCCTAGTGTGGGCCACACTGCTCAACAAAAAAAGGATCAAGAGGCTTAACAGGTGTGGAAAAAGAAAGTACACTGCTCATGCAATTCTGGTTAGCTCTATGATTGATGACCTCATTCATGAGTGTGAGCAACGTCCTACAGCTCATGATATTTGGGTGTACCTCAGGGAAAAATATGGAGGTACGACTCTCACTCGTCTGAGGCAGCTAAGAAGCATGATACGTGTCACTTAACACTTATAAGAAGCAAGTTAATCACAACATCTGAGAACTATGTCAAACATGATACGTGAATTTAAGTCAGCTAGTCATATCCTCTCTGATGAATAACAATGTCAAGCTTTGATCCGATCTCTTCCTGATAATTGGGAGCATCTGAAAGTCAATCTGACTCACAATGATAGCATTAAAACTTTCTCTGATACTGCTCGCCATGTTGAACTTGAGGACGAGCGGCTTGGTGCTGCTATCCATAGCTAGTGCTTTTGTAGCTGAATCCAGTTCCAAAAAGACTTTAGGCTTTGAACACAAGAGGAACTGGAAGAAAGGCAAGAAAGGGAAGAAGATTTGAAAAGGGTCCAAGAAAAACAACTCGAACCCCAACCACATGAACAAACGTAAACGTTATGGGAAGAAGAAAGATAAGAGCAAAATGAAGTGTTATAACTATCAACTACTTGGTCATTTCAGTCATAAGTACCTTGAGCCCAAAAAAGAAGCAATTAATAATGTTTTTTAAGTGTTATATATGTCTCTAGTACTATTTTATTGACTGAATCTTATCATGTGTGGATTATAAACTTAGGTGCAATAGACCATATAACTAGAGATCGTGAAGCATTTTTGGACTTTTGTCGAGTTTCTTGTGGTACGAGGTGGATATATGTAGGAAATAATGCAGAGTCAAAGGCATTGACACTTGCAAACTAGAGTTACATGGTGACCAAACACTTATTCTACATGAAGTCCTCTATGCACCAGAGATTTAGCAAAACTTGATTTCTGTTGTTGTTCTTTTAGGATTAGGTTTTAGCTTGAACTGTAGAAATGGTTTGGTTCGTATTTACTATAAAAATATGTATTATGGTTGTGGACATCTTAGGGATGGTTCAGGGTGTTGGATCATGACAGACAAATGTTTAATTATCATGTTGATCGTTATATTTTGTTAAATATTTGTTTATCTAGTACTACAAATATGGGTGTTTACTTGGCATGCTAGATTGGGTCACATTGGGCAAGATATGATGAATCGACTAATGAAAGTAGGACTATTAGGTTATCTTTCTAAAGTCGATTTGCCTACTTGTGAATAATATCTTGCGGGATAGATGACACGAAAACCATTTGGAAAGGTCATTATGGTAGGATTTCCATTGCAATTAATCCATCCAGATATTTATGGTCTAATAAGTGTGAAGGCTAGGCATGGAGTCTCATATTTCATTACATATATAGATGATTTCATGCGTTTTGGTCATGTCTATTTAATTTCTCATAAGTCTGAGGTACTAGAGTATTTTAGATGTTATGTAAATGAAGTGGAGAATCAAATGGATAAAACAATAAATACTTTAAGAACTAATCGAGGGTGTGAATATCTATCTGATTAATTTAAGGATCTATATAATGGAAAAAGAATAATTAGACAATTAACTATTCCTCACACACCTCAGTAGAATAGTGTTGCCAAGAGAAGAAACAGAATATTGTTAGATATGACGAGATCTATGATGGCGCAAGCTAACTTGCCCATTTTCTTTGGGGAGGTGCTTTGTTAACTGCGGCATATATTTTAAAGAAAGTGCCTTCAAAATCAGTATCTTCTACACCATATAAACTTTGGATTGGTAGAAAGTCAAACCTAAGCAACTTTAGACCTTGGGAATCAACTGCTTACATTCATGACTCTTCCAATAAATTTGGAAAGTTAGGTCCTCGAGGAAAGAAGTGTATCTTTATCAGATACTCTGAGCAGTCTAAAGGTTACATGTTAATAGGTAAACAAGATTATGGAAGTATTACTCAGATTGAATCATGAAATGCAACATTTCTGGAGAATGATTTTCCTAGTAAAGATGAAATAAAGAAAAGAGAACCTTTATTTGAGTTGTCTAATTCAAATAATGACTATGTACAAAAAGAATTATTAGAAATTCAAGAGGATGAGTTAACACTTGATCATAGTAGGAGCAATTCTCATCAAAATGATCTATCTAAATCTCAACTTCAGAAAAGTAGTGGGAAAGGTATACCCAAATGTTATTATTGTTATAACATTTGATTATATATTACACATACACATGTTGTTTTTATATGATATGTCTTCAACTTAAAGATTGTCTGACAAGTTGAGATTGGCTCTCTTACACAAACAATTGCCTCTGACACTGAGTAGTGTGCAGAGATGAGACAATGTTGATTTTGTTGAGAATAAAATCATACACATGTTGCCTTGGTAAAATTATCAAGATGAGATTACTACTTGAAATTTTATAATCGAAATGGATTTCCCACAATCCATTAGACTTGTCTAGTAGCCAGATATGAGTATTCTTAGATTGTTTTACTTATGGAGGACAAACAAGAAGAAAACTCAAGTTAAGTATTGATACACACTTGAACTACGATTTGTATGATGTGTTATTTAAGAGTGAAAGACATATGCTACCAAGAAGTAAGATACACATCATAACACGTGTTTTCATACCGCGTGTGCTTATTTAACCATTTGGGTAATGAGTAAATGAGTTCCTATTATCTCATTGTGAGACCCGAAGGTTTATATGACCTCATTTTATACCCTTTAAGACTTTCAACTACTTTTTAAGACTTTATTTTAGTGTTGCTACTTTAGCATGTCAGCAATAGCCATGGATGATTCGATAATGCGATACATGTCTAACAAAGTAGCTAAAGTAGAGTAGAGAGATTCTAGTAGAAAAGGAAGGCAGAATTTTACTGACACCTATCTTGTATTCACAAGCTAACTAATTATGTTTAACTTAGTTGTTAGAACATAATTATGGATACATATCATATTTTTCAAATCAAGTATGCAACTATATATTGATTGAAGGATAAGTGATATGTTGATTGGTATAGTAAAAGAAGTTTAAGGTATAATGAGTTAATTGTCCTCATATATATTTAGAATTGAGTTGCTATATATCTTTAACTGGTGTATGACTCTAAGCTTTTACTTGATATGCTCCATGGTCGCATGATCCATTTGCTTGTATAAAATTAATGGTGTATACATGTCACAATAGATAATGGTCTAGCTTTCATGTGCGAGTGGGAGATATAAGAAATAAAACAAAATGGGTTAACGGGTCACCCATGAGGGTTGACCCGATTCAGATTATTTGAAATTATTTTTGGTGGGAGTAATTTGAGTGGGGGAGGTTTTTGGAGCCAAAAAACACCCCACCACAACACATTAAGAAAAAACTTTCAAATACGCAAACTACCTAAAAAGAAAACTCTCTGTAAAAGCAGAAAAAGAAAAAAAAAACATAAAAGAATAGTAAGAAAAGGATAACTATTGTGATCAAGTATGAGTCACCATAAGAAGAGCATTTGGATTGTGGAAGTGAAGCCATTTTTCCTTCATGATTAGTTTATGCCCTTCTTTAAGCATAAAAAATACAACAAAAGGTAAGTGAATCAACTATAAAGATCTTGTGCTTTTAACATGAATTTTTGTTAGAAAATTTATGAAATTCATTTTAAATTCTGTCAGTCTCTATATAATTGGGGGGACAAAAATATCATTTAAGATATTTTGAGGTTTTTATGGTAGGGAAATTTGATTATGGTTATATTTAAAAAAACACTTCTTTAATTATAAAACATTATAAATATACTGCTTCGCAAATATACAAACATTACAAATATACTTGGGGGTATAATGGTCATTTAATAAAATAAATATTTGACCATTATTTCACTTTTTCTAAATTGAGGGTAAAGTAGCCAATTCATGAGTTTTGCTATTTTTTTATGGACAAATTTAGAGCAATGTTTTTATAATTATGAAAGAAGGATGAAAGAAGTTGATAATTCAATTATTTCAACTGGTAGGTTAATATAATTAATCCTTTTTACAAAGAATAATTAAGAAATAATAAGAGCTTCCTTAAAAAGACAAGAATTTTTTATTTTAAATTTTTTAAAACATTGAAATTTCATTAAAATTGTCAAATGCCCATAGCCAAGATTGGGCATAAGTGTTTGTTATACCTAGGGACTGTGTGGTCTTTTTGACAACATATTCAAAAGATTTAAAAAGTTAATTTATATACATATATCTGTAAAGTATTTATTCACATTTATTCCTTCTTTATTATTTATTTTGTACATATTTTGTGTTATTGCTAACCACACCATAAAACTTTTACGCCTACCCCTTTTTTAGTTTACTAACTGAATAACAACATATTAAGACTTGAAGCAAATGACAAACACTTAATTAGTATATTTTGATCTATGAATTGTTCATGTAATAATATGAAAACGGTAGACCTTCTGACAATTTTGTACTAGGTGCTCCATAACAACCACGAGTCTTATGCAACGAACAATATATATATATATTTGCATTCTTATAATTTTCAAGATTCAAGTTGTAGGGTATGTTTAAGTTGACCACAAAAACTTTATATTCTAGCCCAATGGAGCATATAGGCCCAAAATACACTATGGGCCCATCTTGGTTCATGTCCCACTATAAACACCTATAAATACTCCCTTCATACCATTTTACAAGGTACTGAATTCATTTAACACTTTAGAGCATTATGTTTAGTTTTGTTTTCTCTCTAAAACATATATTGACTTAAGCATTGGAGGGTTTTTTTGGGACAAACTCGGAGCCTCTAACCGTCTGTTCGTATAGCAAGTAGGACTCAACTTTCCAATAACCTCAAGGATGGGATCAACTCTAAGGGGCAACAACTTTCTATCAATCAACTTATATATCGAGGTTTATACCGCAACTTTTAGTGTCGTCTATGGAAAACCCTACCTCAATACTGAGAATGTAGATAATAGAAGGAGTAGAACAAAATCAGATAGGTTTTGACACAGTAGAAAGAAGTTGGGAGCCACTACATTACCAATACGACCTTGGAGAGACAACGACAAGAGGAGTAAATTTAGAAAGATCGGCTTGCAGAGATTCATCTAATGCAGGAAAGCACTTCTCCGAGCAGTTAGTGGGACATATTCCCTATATCCAACATTACTTATGCATTCCACCTCCTCAAGGAGTAATTACAGATCTCGTTTGATGATGAGGATTTGGAGCCTCAGAAAGGAACACATGATGATGCATTGATCCTCTAAGCCACCCTACTACAATTTTAAGGTTGCAAACCCAAGTGTAGGTTGTATTTAGTAATAAATTTCTCGTAAGTCCGAGGTCGATCAAAAGGGAAGTTGCTTGAAGAATTCAAGATTATAATTCAAAAAAATGGGATTTATGTGAATCAAAATATATGAACAATTAATATATATTGTAACTAAAGAAAATTGAAGTAATAAAAGTATTGAGGATTAGGGATCCACTCTTGAGTTTTGGATAGAGAAATAGATATTCATTCTTTTTATCTCTATTAATTGCTACAATTGGAATACATACATAATGAAGGTTCCAATGGAAAGATATTATCAAATAACTCATGCAATAAGGTAATCATGATATTGTCTTACTATTGCAAATTTTCTCTTAATACCAACACTTATTTATGGGATCAAGCATTTATGTATACCTTTGTCGACAAAATATCAAGGTTTCACATTAGCATTCGGTGGCGTAAAATCGTACAATAAGCTAAATAAACCCAAGTATTTATTATGCCATTGGAGATACATAAATCAAGAATCACTATAAAACAAATAGGGCTTAAATCAAAAATAAAAATAATTATACAACATACTTAAATATTTTCTACCCTTATAACCATTCCTCTTCCTCCATCAAGAGGTTCACCCTTTTTCCTTAGTAAAATAAAATTTAGAAAAACATAATAAAAGTAGCAAAGACTAAAAATATAAGAGAAACTAGAGAATGCATTTTTATTACTACAAAAAAATTTACATTACTAGAAAACATACATAGTAGAAAACTTAGGCTAAAGAAACCCTCTACCCCCTTCCTCCCTCCCCTCTCTTACAAGCTTAATACATGGCCCATTTATAGTACTTAGAGTAAGCTCGAAGCCAAACAAATAATGGAGGGGTTAATCAAGTGGTATGCTAGTTGCCAAGAGTTGGTAAGTTGTTACATCAAGTCCTCACCTACCGAATTGAATTACATTTGTCGATTAGATATAACCAGATTTTGATGATTCATAAAGAATAAAAATTGTATATCTTTCGGTGATGATAGATTTTCATATATCATTTGTCAAATTCGGCAGTCAAATGAAGGAGATATAATCAAATTACCGAATTATATCCAAAAGTCATCATTTAATAGCAGTAATAAATTACAGCCTGTGTTTATACCATTTTGACACATTTTCTCACCATATTTCTTCATAAAATGGTTGATTTACTCTTGCGTATAACATATCCAAATTTCAACCCAAAATAAATTTGGGCTTAAGAGATATGACCCAATTAGTAAAATAAGTCAATATTGGGCTAAACTCTGATTTGAATTTTGGTGATCTATTTTGTGCAACTACTTGGATGAATTTTTTACTATAATCAAGACTAATTGGGCTGAGCTTTATAGAAAAGTTGTGCTTCTATCTCTTGGCTTTCAAATGAAATAAGCTTCAGGTTCATAGGGCTTTTGATTACAAAGTTATGCTCAAATTACAAAAACTGTACAAATCTGAAAACATGCTTCCATTTATTCCCTAACACAAAATATTAATAAAATAATAATATTAACAAGAATAAAACAAGAAAAGTATAAAGGATTTGATACAAAAATATGTCAAAATATGCACATATCAAATTCCCCCATACTTAACCTTTGCTTGTCCTCGAGTAAGCCTAAAACAAACCTAAACTAATCCACTTTTATAGGAAATTATGATTGCATTTAGCATATGCAACAAGCCTTTAAAACCCTTAGGTGGCCCATAGAGGACGAGTTATAGTCTTGTGAAGGTTTCTAGGAATGATACCAGAAACACTATAATAACTATCTTCCAACTTTTATTCTCATGAAGCAACAAAGTAATATGGAAATAAAATCAAACAAGTGTTGAGTTTAACTCTTAGTCATTCAAAAGTCAATACATTTCCACAATTAGAATACTCAAGTGTGTGTGTGTGGATAGTTAATGTCAATAGTGACAAATTGTGCATTTTTAAATAAGTGAATTCTCATAAAACCTTACAAAAACCATCACATAATCTCTAACAGAAAAGTTAAACATCATAGGTTGTTCATTTGGTACAAATCTCCACTACTCTGAAAGTACCACACGAAATCAAAAGGTTTTCAACAAAGATTGTAATGGGGCCGAAGGGTAGTGATGTAACTAAAAAATAAAAGGATAAAATACAACAAAGGTTCTAGAAACTTCATGAAATTAGAGACATAGAGTTTATCTATGAAGAATTCTCAAACTCCACAAATTTCAACACTGGGGTCTATTGTTATTGAATTGGTCCCTTCTTATTCATCTTGCAACATCTAATTTTAGTTGCAAACTCATAGCACTTTGTATTTTTTTTCTTTCTATTTTTTTTATTATTGTTTTTTTTTTTGAAGAGAAACTCCCCTACACTTATCTTCTATTTTAACTTTAATTTCTTTTATAAGTTCACGCTGTCAATGGAATGTCTCTTAAACTTCAATCATTTTTAGAACAAGGTTGGATAATAGTGTATTTAGGCTAGGTAAAAAGATATAGTTACAAAAAAAAATTATTTATTGAAAGGCTCAAAATGGTTCACTAGGGGGATGTTATCTTGAAACATCAGAAGAAAACTATAAAAGAAAGACTTAAAACACATTCAAGGAACTTGGCAACTTGGAGAACACAAGAATAAAGCTTGAGAGCAAGGAGAGATTTCAACAAGATAATTGAAGGCATCCATCATCTGAAGACAAAGAAGATTTCCCTACCTTTTTCTTTTTGTTTCTCTCTTTGATTTCTTGATTATCACTCCTGATGTGTAGAAAATTATCTATGAGTTTTTTTCTACTTTTATCATGAATTAAATTTTAGTTTTTAAGGGATGATATAATCGATATTAAATCCTATGTTTTGGATTTCAATTTATGTTATTTCAAGTTCCTTAATTTATTCCTGTTATATTGATTTGATTACTTTCTTGATTAATTAGCCATTAATGTTGAATGTTTGGTGTATGAAGTTCGACGTTTGAGAGAGAAAACTTTATACATGACCATAGAATAACACAACCTAGGAATCCATAAAGTCGATACGCTTATGAACTCTTTGAAGTTTTATTGAAGAATCCATTATGCTTTGATAGAATTTTAATTTTGGATTTTTATAGATATATTGAAATTTGAGTTAGAATTTATAATTACTCGGCACTAGAGAGAGGAAGTTGATTACTTTAAAGGTTCTTGACTTACAAATTTTTGGCTTGAAATTGATAAATTAATTGGTGAACATAGTTGAAAACTAGGTGAATCGTGCCTCTAGAATTAATTGCCTATTAAATATTTAATTATTTGCCAAGTGAATTTTTCTCATATAGTTATAGGAATCTTTAACTTTATTAATTACAACTCTTGTTTAGGCCATTTGAATAAAGTAAGGATTATTTTAATTATAGAATTAGTGATAATTAGATTTCAATCCCCTTGGATGTGATAACACGTCTCATCATACTATACTAAAACTTGACACGGTATACTTTATTAGAGTAATGTTCGACGAGCCAATTAGTGGTGAGCTTTTTACTCTTGTAAAAGCATTCATGATGTTTATTAATAAGAGATATTTTCTTTATTTTTAACTATTTGGCAATTGGATAAAGTACTTAGATCATAAATAGCTTTGGGGCATGGTCGTGTATATGATGGCGATGATAGAACATGCTTCTATGGCTTTGATCTTAAACTTATTCTAAGTCAGGGGTTCATTAAGATAGGACATATATTAGACCAATAGATTCACACACATGATCCATGCTCGAAAGAAGAATGTCTCATTTCATAGGGATCGGCATGGGGATGCTAGTGTATGTGTATTGCTTGTTGGAAAACAAATACACCAAACTGGCCTACGGAAAATTCCCAATTTGAAAACGTTGTATGTCAAATGAGAATTTTCTCAGTTCGATAGTGCATTAATTAGTCCTTTGACTTGAGGGACCATGGTAGTCATACGCACGAGATCATGCACTTTGATATATTTGTCGATTACATGACAATTATAAGGGGTTTACGTTGGGTCCATGGTCTTCGTGTATGGAGGTTAATGAGTGACCAACAAAGGATCTATTACCTATTTGGTAGAATAGGTGAATCTCCTATATTTTTATAGTCCTTGATCATAAAGACCTTGCCCAATGAAGGATGTATATTAGACGTGGAGTTTTTTAATGATTCATCAAAAGGATCAATGTGACTTGAAATTGAATCGTAGTTATTAAGTCAAAATAGAGTTTCAACTAATAATTTATGTCCTACATTTAGTTAGTAGATTAGTTAACGGAAGGACCGCATTTATATGGTACTTGTAACTGAAATAAGTTCACTTACTATTCACTTAAACCTAGGTAATCAAAATGCACTGTTGGGTGCTTCCATTGACTTGTAAGGTTTTTGAAATCAAATAGTTAATTTCAAGTGGATTAATTAATTAATTAGATTAATTAATCAGAATATTTATTATATTCATAAGTTGCAAGCCTGTTGCTAGTTTAATTTGAACATAAGGGGTCACACACAAAGCGAAATAGTTCACCTCTAATCTAATTCTTTAATCCAAAGTGATTTGATTAAGTTAATTAACGAAGATTAATTAATTTGAGTTATAATTAATTTAAGTTCAATTAATTCATCCAGTTAAATAATAGAATTATTTAGTTGAACCTAATTTGATTAGGGCTCATGGGAATGAATTAATTAAGTGATTGAATCAATTAATTAATATACTAATATAATTTAAAAAGTTTAATTAATTTAACCTAATTTGATTAGGGTCTAATGGGAGTGAATTAATTAAGTGATTGAATCAATTAATTAATATACTAATATAATTTAAAGAGTTCAATTAATTAACCACTTTAAGTAATGGGACTAATGTTTTTGAGGCCTAATTTAATTGTGTAGCCTTTTGGAACTAATTAATTAGTTTATTGGATCAATTAATTAATTTGAACTTGATTAATTGATGGAGATTAATTAATTAAACTTTTAATTAATTAAAAGTCCAAGCTCATGATTTAACTAGGAGTCTTGGAGAGCAAATAAATTAGGAAATGATAGTATAAGGAGGAAAAGAGGGAGAATCCTAACTAGATTAGGGCTAGATCTCAAGTGTTTATAAATACACACTTGAGGGGTCGAAAATTACAGAGAAAAAACTCCAGCAATAATTGGCTACTCGCGCTCCTATTTTTTCTCAATTCGTGTCTTCTCCTACACAAAAGGGTTCCCAGCTTGTATCAATTTAATTCTCTAAACACAAGTTATTTTTGAAATGAATTGCACTCTCAAATATTTAATTAGGGACAAGAACTTTAATTCATTGGCAATGATCAAGTGTTTATGGACTTGCCCCGCCATGTGGATACACTTGGAGGAAATACATTTGCATTCCTTGCGAATCAGTTTCTACTGAGCAGTTAGGAATTTGAATTCATTCAATTCTTATATCAATCGAAGTGATTTTAGATATAAATCACGAACTTAGTTTTTAATTGTTAAAGAAATTTAGTTGAACACAATTGATTAATTTGTGTGGATTCTCGGGATGCATATTTGATATACATAGTTTTTATATTCTGTTAAAATTTTGATTTTCTACAGTGTTATTTATCTCAAAATATACGAAACCCAACACACTTGTAGTAGAAATTTCAATAAACACATCACGTCATCTAGGAACTAATGAAAAATCCTGAAAAACACGTTTTACTACCATTTTCACGTTACAATATAGAATAGAGGTAAAATCCTTGATCCTAAGCCATGGCTCATTTTAAGCTCCTGCTACATCATAAATAGTAGTGTAATTCTAAAAGAATTTGCCTCTTAAAAAAGAAAAAATAAATAAAATATCCCGCAGCTGGGCGAGGCTGCTCGAGTTCAGGCGAGAGGAGGCACGCCTCGGCCTACTGGCGGCCCTTCCTACCATTGTGATGGCTATTTCCACGGTTTCTCTCGACTTGGGTTGAGGCCGCCCTTTAACATTTCTATGGCAGCCTGCAATAATCTGAAATTCCGCCCCTTTGGTTGGATGATTAGAGGACTTTTGCTCGCCCGAATGTTGTTAATTAATACAATCACTGCATGGGATCATTATGGACTTCTACTTTGAGTTAGACGTGTGTGTACGGATAGTGCTTTAGACACATTTATCGCTATATATGATGATTAAATATTGTTAAGCATATGTTTGATAAAATGTTCAAAGAGGTATTGTTGCTACATCTCCATTAACAATTGGGAAGGCCTTATGTCCGAAAACCCTAAGATAATTATAGGCCAATAAACTTTCATATTTCATGCGATTGTAAGTCATGCCTACTCGTTAAATAATTTACTCTCAGCTAACTTATTCTTCGCCTAACTCACACCGAGAATGGGGGCTTAAGATGGGCTATAATTCTAATAGGGGGTCAAACACTAAATTCAAGAGGCCTAATAAGAATGGCCCAAGTCCACAAGCTTATGGTACTCAAATGGTTCATACACCATATTATACCAGAAAACAACTCTCTTATAAATAGTTTCAATAACCTCACATCCCTTTATTTTGAAGGTATTTGATATTTTACAGCATTGTTTTATTTGCTCTTACTCATATTTGATATGGTTTTTACTTGAATATTGGAGGATTTTTAGTAAGATAACTCCAACACTTAATATTGATGTGATGCAAGTAGAAATCACACAAAAGTTAATCCATCATAAAAAAATTTAAAGATTTGAAAGTATTCACCGTCAATAAAGGATAGGTAACTATCTAGTTTGCTTTAGGTCCTTAACTACTGAATGTGCCAGAACTCTTTTATTAAATTTACATTATGTTTCCTTCATTGTGTTGTTAGTTTGTTAAAATGACATATACTTTGAAATCCAATTGCTTGCATTTTAGTTGAGTTTATGTATACAAAGTTAAACAATCTTATTTTTCAGTAATTCATTGTACTGATTTCTCAATTATTTGATATTGCATTTAAAAAAATAGTTAAGTTAATTGATCTACAATGTCTAGGAATGATAATATATTAGATATGAGGCACGCATATCATAATCTGAGATCTGACTCGATAAACTCTTTATGAACTTGATACTTGATCCAACCCAAATTTAAGATATGACTTTGCTACACCCATTATATAAATTTAAAAATTATCAAAAAATTATATATTTTTAAAAAATATCATCATAATTTACTAAATATGAAAAATAATATTTTAAGCAAAGAATTAATTACTTGAAAAATGTTTTACATGTTTCGATTTTGAAAAAAATATGATTTAAACATGTTTTTTCACGATTATATATATTGAAAGTTAGAGCGGTTGTACATAACATCATATAATAGTTTATCTATTGCATTTATAAGGTATTAACCTACGTAGTAAATACAATCATACAATAAATTAAAATAATTAAAAATTATAAAGTTAGTAGAATATATAAGGGAAAAAACTATCAATTCTCTTTCTATTATGGTATTTTTAAGAAAATATTGGATTGGAGGAATGGCATATAGTTCATTTTTAGATATATTCCTTGTAGTCCCGGCGGAAAGAATAGTACAATAGAGAAAAAGATAAAAAGAAAAAAATGTTGACAAAAGAAAAGGACAAAAAAAAACAAAAGAAAAATGCAGGTGGAAAGGGGCCCAAAGGAGAATAAATGGGAAAAGAGGGTGGGGATCAATGTGGTATCCTTCTTTAATGTGCCCCAGGCCCCTCCTTCTAGCAATGTTCTTGACTAAGACATTTTTTTTATTTATTTATGGTTGTAAAAAATAGGTCCAAAGATGTTGACCATGTTCCTCTTGATAAGGATTATTATGTCAAATATACCTAGTGTTTAAAATAATACTATTATCTCCTTTTCATGAATGGAGCCAAAAAGTACCCCACGAATAGAGAGTCTTAGGGAATACACCTTATTATTATGTTGACTCCAATATTATATTTTGGATGAATTATTAAAATTATTTTAATATTTAATTTAATTATAAAAATTAATTTTTAGAATTATAAATATTTCTTGATGTATTATAAATATTATTTGGGGTTATTTTTTATTTTACAAATACATTCTCTATAATTTATAAAATAAAAGTAAATAACAATAAAATATTTATAATTTATAAATTTAGATGAGTTTTTTTTATAATACTCCACATTTTAAAAGTAGTTTTTGTAAGTTTTCTTATATTTTTGATTGAATTTGTGATGAATTACTATTCAACCCATCTTTTAAAAGAGAGTTTAATTTAATAAAACTCCATCTTAATGAATAAATGATAAAAAATTTGCCAAGTTAAAGCATAGCTTAAACTTTACCTTTAATTCATTACTCGATATGAGTCATAATGATATGGTCAAAATGACGTGAAGACAATTCAATTGCATACATAGGAAGCTAGAAGTGAGAGAAAAGGAGAGACACCAAATCCATCACATGTCCCAAGAATACAAACCAAATCTCACATGTAAGAAAGTTTAGGTTATAATAGTAACTTATAACAACACATGAATGCAGCTATTCACCCATCGGGACTTGCTACCATTCAAATCGAATATTGCATAGAATTAGAATCCATTTCCAGCTGTTACTCTCGAGAAAATTTGCTAAGCTGGTAGGCCCATCGTACTTATAAAAAGTTGCAACTTTTTGAACCAAAAAACAAATGAGATAGTACTGGCACACACCCTAATTAAGAGTAAAAAGAAAGAGAGAGATTAATTGAAGAATAAATTCCCACTCGAAAAAAATAATCCAAATATACATTAAATTAGTTAGTACTACAGTTTCCTACATCGAATTTCATAAATTACGCCACCATACTAGCATATAGTAAAGAAAAAACTTAATGGAAGTATTAATCCAGCTCCCGGTTGAGAAATATGATAAATATGTAGCCAAACAAAAAAAAGGAAAAAAAAAAGATTCAAATTGCTTATGGCAAAGCAGAATTGCAGAATGGACAAAGACAGCACAGAAGCAGCATCATCTGTCTCCCTCAGACTCATCAGTCCATCTATCTACAAAGCATCGCACGGCATGTCTACATCTACATATATACACTGCTAACTGTACCAAAAAGGCACACTGCCGCTGCTCTGCAACCCACTCACCACTCACTCATTATATACAGCTACTGTGTATGTATATACTGTCACATAACCAGCCTTCACCCAACTCCCTTTTTCTTTTTTAGCCTCCTTCTGGGCTAACAAAACCCCCCCCTCCCCCACCCCAGAAAAGAACTTTTTTTTGGCCTAGAATGGGAGTAGAAGTTGAAGTAGATGTAGTGGTTGTGTACTGTGATTCAAATGCTGCATATCTTTATGGCAAGAAAATGTTGAAAAGCTTGCTGTGGAGAGTCAGAGCAGAGATGAGGAAGAAGAAGAAGAAGCAGAAGCATGATTTCAGCTTCTGCTATGATCCCTTGAGCTATGCTCTCAACTTTGATGATGGAAATTTTGGTTTTTTTTGCACATAGCTAGTGATCTTGAAACTGTTGTTGTACATCTTTTGCCTTAGTTAAGTGATCAAGAAAAAATAGACTAGATGTTGGTTTTTCCATTTTTAGCAATGCATTTTATGCAGTTGCTAATTGACAAATTTCAGAAAGTGTGGATGTAATTATCCATATAGTATATTATGCGGCTTAATTACTATATTTTAATGTGCCTACTTGGCATTATAAAATGTGTCTGGTTTTTCTTTTCCAGCAGTTTTAGCTTGACATGAATCTGAAATTTTCAGCATAATGCTCCTCTTTATTACAGAAGTAGAATTACTATTTTTTTGTATGAAAACCCACCCACACAAGCAAAGGAAAATCATTTAACCACAGGATGGCTTTGTTTTTAGTGTAATGTACTTGATGATTAGGGACTTGAAATCAGAGGGCAGATATACATACCATTTGAATAAATTGTTCTAACTTTGCAAGGGGGCTTGATAAGGATTATATATAGGAATTCTTGGGTTGATATTGATAAGAATGTATACAATGGATTATAATGTGATAAGGATCATAATCTTTCATAACAGCAACGTAGTCTTTCAATTTGATCAATTGTTTGTAGTATGGGCAATTATTTCATATAGTTACGACACCAATATCATGTAAAAAATCTATTATCTTGTAAATAGCGATATCACACGAAGGTAAAACTCTATACATGGTCCATATTCATTTTTTACTAGGTACTTATTAGCAATTTCCACCATTAAAGTGTATTGGAGTTGGTCTGATTTTAATTGCAGCAATAATCTATGGATCAGACACCTCTGTGATGATGGAGAAGTTTCAATTTGATTGATATTTTAATAAGAGTGTGGTGATAGAGAAATTTCAATTTAATTAACATATTAATAAGAGTGTAGTGATGAAATGATGAAAAAAATTCAATTTGATTGATATCTTAATAAGAGTATGGTGATGAACAAGTTTTAATTTGATTGACATTTTAATAAGAGTATAGTGAGAGAATCACTTTTAGACAGTAACTATAATTCAAATTCAATATTTCATAGTGGTTGGAAACTCTTATAACCAAACCAAAAGAAGGTCATTTAGCTGAGTGTCCATTTCTTGCCTTTCAATTTCAAAACACATTTCCATAATTCACCCCAAGAAATTCTCAATTTTAGTTCTGTTTCTTCCGTGTTACTCAAGAAAAATTACAAACTATTTTTAGAGTTCACACAATTGTTATTGATTAGATCAATAACTGAGCAATGAAAAGGTTAAGGCTATGTTTGGATTTGTTTTGGGTTGTTTAGAAAAATATTTAGGGGAAAGATGTTGTAGGGAAATGTATTGGGGATATGTAGTATGTTGTATTTTATTTTGAAAATATTTAAAAATATAATAATTAAAATATTTTAATGTATGTTGGGGAAGAGAAGATTATTTTGAAATAAAATATAATGATGAATACATAATATATTTAATTTTATTTTAAAAAAAATAAAAAAAATAATTTAAAAATAAAATCAATCATTACTTAAATATTTTTTGAAGTGTTATTAGAGTAGTAAGGGGTGCACGAACCCCTCAATTCAACAAAGTAACTATGCGTAGTGGTGGTGTTTTTAAATTTGTTCAAGAATGTCGACATATCCAATTGTAAACTTGTTTCCACACTATTAGTCCCTCACAACCAACTTAATGTGCAGGATTCACCCTTGTGTTTGTCTTACTTCTACAAGTTGCGTTTTCTCAACCAACTAGATGTTGGTTTTTCCGTTTTAGCAATGCATTTTATGTTTCTAGTGGACAAATTTTAGGGGTATCGATGTAATTATTCATTTTATATTTATGCCGCTTAATTACTTTAAATTTTCAATATGCCAAATTAGTGTTAGAACATGTGTCTGGTTTTTTTATTTTCAAGAAAATTTGTCTGGTTTTTTTATTTTTAAGCTGTCAAAAATTTCATAAATTAAAGAATTTTGTTTACCAATTTAAATTGAGCACAGTGTTATAATTTTAATATTACAAATCCAAGTGCAAGTTATGTTAAATAATAAATTTTTTGAAAGTTCGAAATTGATCCATAGGGAAGTTGTTTGAACTTTTCATAATTATATTCTTAAAAAGATGTGCTCAATGTGGTTCAAAATATAAAGAAAAAAATATTATAATTAAGAAATTAAAGTAATAAAAATATTAAAAATTAAGGATTCGCTTTTGAGTTTTGGATAGAAGAACGATTATTTATTAATTTTGTATTTCTTTTGAATGTCATTATTGAAATCCATACACAATGAAGGTTCTAATAGGAAGATGTTATTAAATAACCTACGTATAAAGATAATCATAATACTATCTTACTATTTATAAATTATCTCTTAATACCAACACTTGTTTATATGATCAACTATTTATGCATACATTTGTCTACAATAAATCAAGGTTTTACATTAATAGATGGTGGAGTAGAACCGTACAATAAGATAAATGAAGCCAAGTATTTGTTGTACCATTGGTGATTCAAGAATCGCCACTAAACAAGAAGGATTTTAATGCCAACACTTATTTATAGGATTAAGTATTTATGTACACCTTTGATCTACAACAAATCAAAGTTTCACATTAGCAGTGGGTGGAGTAGAACCGTATAATAAGTTAAATGAACCCAAGTATTTATTGTGTCATTGGTGATACATAAATCAAGAATCGCCACAAAACAAGGAGGGTTTTAACGCCAATACTTATTTATGCACACCTTTATTTACAACAAATCAAATAAAGTATGATTCAGGTCTATAGGGCTATTGAACATGGAGTTATTTCAAAATACAAAAACTACACAAGTCTAGAAATATTTTTTTTTTAGCCCAACAATCACTTGCAAAGTCCAAGTAATTTATTGCATATATTTTGATCTACATATGATGTACTTAGGCAAAAATGACCCTTTTATTCTAATTTTGATGCTTCTTTGATTCAATAAAATTTTATCTCCCAACTTACTCACGAAATGTGTTATCTTCTTAGGTTTTATTTTGGCTCATTTTGATCTATTTTTATTCATTGATTCCCTAATACAAAATGTTAATAAAACTAAAATATTAACAAGAATAAAGTAAGGAATGTAATAAGAATTTGAAATAAAAATATATTAAAATATACACTTATCAAATTCTCCCATACTTAACCCTTGCTCTTCTTCGAACAAACCTAAAACAAACCTAAACCTCTAGGTGGCCTATAGAGGACGAGTTATAGTCTCGTGAGCGTTTCCAGTAGTGTGATAACTATTTTTTAACCATTATTTTCAGGAAGCAACAAAGTAATATGAAAATGAAATCATACAAGTGTTGAGTTTAATCTTTAGTCATTCAAAAGTCAATACACTTCCGCAATAAACATACTCAAGTGTACGAGTGAATAGTTAATGTCAACAGTGGCAAAACCATGCATGCTTCAAAAAAGTGAACCTATAGAACCTCACAAAAACTATCACATAATCTCTAATGGAAGAGTTAAACATCACAAAAAGTTTTCAACAAAGGTTGTAATGAGGCCAAAGGGTAGTGATGTGGCTAAGAAATAAAAGAATAAGATGAAAAAAAGGTTCTAAAAACTTCATGGATTAGAGACATAGAGTTTAACAATAAAAAATTCTCATACTTCATGAATTTCAACACAGGGGCCTATTGTTAATGAATTAGACTCCTCTTGATCATTCTAATTAATTTTGAAATATCTTATTTTTAGTTGATTTTGATCTATTTTTACTCATTGATTCTCTAACACAAAATATTAATAAAACTAAAATATTAACAAGAATAAAGTAAGGAATGTAATAAGAATTTGAAATAAAAATATATTAAAATATGCACTTATCAAATTCCCCCACACTTAACCCTTGCTCTTCTTCGAACAAGCCTAAAACAAACCTAAACTAATCAATTTTTGTATGAAATCACTATTGCATTTACAATATGAAACAAACCTTTAAACCTCTAGATGGCCTATAGAGGACGAGTTATAGTCTCGTGAGGGTTTCCAGCAGTGTGATAACTAATTCAGGAAGCAACAAAGTAATGTGGAAATGAAATCAAATAAGTGTTGAGTTTAATCTTTAGTCATTCAAAAGTTAATACATTTCCGCAATAAACATACTCAAGTGTGTGTGTGAATTGTTAATGTCAACAGTGGCAAAACCATGCATGCTTCAAAAAAGTGAACCCATAGAACCTCACAAAAACCATCACATAATCTCTAATGGAAAAGTTAAACATCATAGTCTCTTCCTTTGGTACAAATCTCCAGTACATTGAATGCACCACACGAAATCAAAAAGTTTTCAACAAAGGTTGTAATGAGGCCAAATGGTAGTGATGTGGCTAAGAAATAAAATGATAAGAAGAAACAAAGGTTCTAAAAATTTCATGGGATTAGAGACATAGAGTTTATCAATAAAAAAATCTCATACTTCACGAATTTCAACACAGGGGCCTATTGTTAATGAATTAGACTTCTCTTCACCATTCTTATTAATTTTGAAATATCCTATTTTTAGTTGATTTTGATATATTTTTATTCACTTATTCCCTAACACAAAATGTTAATAAAACTAAAATATTAACGAGAATGAAGTAAGGAATGTAATAAGAATTTGAAATAAAAATATATTAAAATATGCACTTATCAAATTCCCCCACACTTAACCCTTGCTCTTCTTCGAACAAGCCTAAAACAAACCTAAACTAATCCATTTTTGTATGAAATCACGATTGCATTTACAATATGCAACAAACCTTTAAATCTCTAGATGGCCTATAGAGGACGAGTTATAGTCTCGTGAGGGTTTCCAGCAGTGTGATAACTAATTCAGGAAGCAACAAAGTAATGTGGAAATGAAATCAAATAAGTGTTGAGTTTAAACTTTAGTCATTCAAAAGTTAATACATTTCCGCAATAAACATACTCAAGTGTTTGTGTGAATTGTTAATGTCAACAGTGGCAAAACCATGCATGCTTCAAAAAAGTGAACCCATAGAACCTCACAAAAACCATCACATAATCTCTAATGAAAAAGTTAAACATCATAGGCTCTTTCTTTTGTACAAATCTCCAGTACATTGAATGCACCACATGAAATTAAAAATTCTTCAACAAAGGTTGTAATGAGGCCAAAGGGTAGTGATGTGGCTAAGAAATAAAAGGATAAGATGAAACAAAAGTTCTCAAAACTTCATGGGATTAGAGACATAGAGTTTATCAATAAAAAAATCTCATACTTTACGAATTTTAACACAGGGGCCTATTGTTAATGAATTAGACTTCTCTTCACCATTCTTATTAATTAGGAAATATCCTATTTTTAGTTGATTTTGATCTATTTTTATTCACTTATTCCCTAACACAAAATGTTAATAAAACTAAAATATTAACAAGAATAAAGTAAGGAATGTAATAAGAATTTGAAATAAAAATATATTAAAATATGCACTTATCAAATTCCCCCACACTTAACCGTTGTTCTTCTTCAAACAAGCCTAAAACAAATCTAAACTAAACCATTTTTGTATGAAATTACGATTGCATTTAGAATATGCAACAAACCTTTAAACCTCTAGGCGACCTATAGAGGACGAGTCATAGTCTCGTGAGGGTTTCCAGCAGTGTGATAACTAATTTTTAACTATTATTTTCAAGAAGCGACAAAGTAATATGGAAATGAAACCAAACAAGTGTTGAGTTAATTTTTAGTCATTCAAAAGTCAATACATTTTCGCAATAAACATACTCAAGTGTGTGTGAATAGTTAATGTCAACAGTGGCAAAACCATGCATGCTTCAAAAAAGTGAACCCATAGAACCTTACAAAAAACATCACATAATCTCTAATGAAAAAGTTAAACATCATAGGCTCTTCCTTTGGTACAAATCTCCACTACATTGAAGGCACCACACGAAATCAAAAAGTTTTCAACAAAGGTTGTAATGAGGCCAAATGGTAGTGATGTGGCTAAAAAATAAAAGGACAAGATGAAACAAAGGTTCTAAAAATATCATGGGATTAGAGACATAGAGTTTATCAATAAAAAATTCTCATACTTCACGAATTTCAACATAGGGGCCTATTGTTAATGAATTAGACTGCTCTTCATCATTCTTATTAATTTTGGAATATCGTATTTTTAGTTAATTTTTATCTATTTTTACTCATTGATTCCCTAACACAAAATGTTAATAAAACTAAAATATTAACAAGAATAAAGTAAGGAATGTAATAAGAATTTGAAATAAAAATATATTAAAATATACACTTATCAAATTCCCCCACACTTATTCCTCGCTCTTCTTCGAACAAGCCTAAAACAGACCTAAACTAATCAATTTTTGTATGAAATCACAATTGCATTTAGAATATGCAACAAATCTTTAAACCTCTAAGTGACTTATAGAGGACGAGTTATAGTCTCGTGAGGGTTTCCAGCAGTGTGATAACTAATTTTTAACCATTATTTTCAGGAAGCAACAAAGTAATATAGAAATAAAATCAAACAAGTGTTGAGTTTAATCTTTAATCATTCAAAAGTCAATACATTTCTGCAATAAACATACTCAAGTGTGTGTGTGTGAATAGTTAATGTCAATAGTGGCAAAACCATGCATGCTTCAAAAAAGTGAACCCATAGAACCTCACAAAAACTGTCATATAATCTCTAATGGAAGAGTTAAACATCACTGGCTCTTTCTTAGGTACAAATCTCCACTACATCGAAGGCACCACACGAAATCAAAAAGTTTTCAACAAAGGTTGTAATGAGGCCAAAGGGTAGTGATGTGGCTAAAAAATAAAAGGATAAGATGAAACAAAGGTTCTAAAAACTTCATGGGATTAGAGACATAGAGTTTATCAATAAAAAATTTTCATACTTTACAAATTTCAACACAGGGGCCTATTGTTAATGAATTAGACTTCTCTTCATCATTCTTATTAATTTTGAAATATCCTATTTTTAGTTGCAACTCATAATATTTTTAACACATTGCAACATTTTTTTATTTTGTGTTTAGAAGAGAAACTTCCCCACACTTATTTTCTATTACAACCCAAATTTCTTTTGCAAGCTCACATTGTCAATGCAATATCTCTTAAAGCTCCAAATTATTTTTAGAACAATGGTAGAATAATAGTGTATTTAGGCTAGGTTAGAAGATATGGTTACCACGTAAAAAGACTTTTTTATTGAAAGACTCAATGTGACTCACTATGGGGGATGTTTTCTTGGAACATCACAAGAAAAATAAGTTGATTTGGCCATGGTGCTAGAAAGCTTAATGCCTTAATCATTTTTCAAGTGGTGCTCAATTAGTTATTCACTACAAAAAGGAAAAGTTCTAATACTTAAACTTTACATTTTGAAAATTCAAGTGATGATTAAAGTGAGGGCATAAAAGCTACCTATTTTAACATAATTGTCTCTAAACCGAATAATATAACTATTTGTGCAAAAAGATTTGAGTATAATTATCACAAAAATATATTAACTAAAGAATAGCATCAAAGTCCAAAACAACATCTGTCATCAATCAAACCACATTATTAGTGCTTAATTTTAATTATTAAAGTTGGAAGAACATCTACTACTCAAAAGAAATTTGATAATTTACAAATTTTTGTTAAAAACTTCACAAACTTGCCACGATATATAATATATATATATATAGGGGTATGTTTCAAAAGTGTTAAAGTTATCTTTTACTCTACCACCATTTTCCATGATTTTAATAGACCTAAAAGAAACCACGCTTGAATTTTCTTTTTTTAAAATAAAAAACTAGAAAAACATACCTTGAACACACAAGACATGATATCAACCATCCCCTCCCCCAAACTAATTGAGACATTATCCCTATTGTCACAAATAGATAGGAAAATAAAATTTAGAAGATATTACTTGAAATGTGACTTATTGAAAAATAAAGTTGAAACAACACAATATATGCACTATTAGATGAACCATTAAGAAAAAATTTCATAGGCTGAGAGTCAAATTTATTTTTCATTTTCGACTATTGGCTTTATTGGACCAATCCACATGAGCCAATGTTGGATCATGTTCTGGCACATATGCTAAAAATTGATCAATCAGTTAGTCAGGTGTTGGAGCAGAAATGAGATCAATAATGTCAACTGCAGAAACAACATTCACGTTAGTAGGATATCTCACGACTTAAAAATATTATATTTTATAACCTCGCCATCAAACTCTTAGTAAGAGTGCTATTATGAACTTCAATCTTAGTTCAGACTGTTTTTATGAATGGTCTTCCCAAAAAGATATGTGTAAAATTAGGGCATGTGTCATCCTCCATCTCAAGAACATAAAAATCTATAGGGAAAACCATTTCATTCACCTGCACATGAACATATTCCACAACCCCGATTGGATATGCATTAGATCTATTAGCCAATTGTATGATAGCACCAATTTCTTTTAACGGTCCTAGATTTAGAGAAGCATAAATAGAATATGGCATAACATTAATTGATGCTCCCAAATCTAACATGCATTTTTCAAATCTGGTCTTACCAATGGTATAAGGGATGGTAAAAGTACCCGAATCCTTACACTTGGGAGGGAGATTTCTTTGAAAAACCTCTGAAATATTCTCCCACGCATTTACTTTTACATGCCCCCTTAACTTCCATTTGTTAGTGCATAGATCTTTGAGGAACTAAGCATATCGAGGCACCTGCTTGATCACATCAAGAAGAGGGATGTTTACCTCCACTTTTCGAAAAGTCTCAAAGATCTCTTTTTCTTACTCATTTTCTTATAATTTGATAACCTGCTAGGAAAAGGTGGATATGTTACATAAGTATGAGAGAGAGGTTTTAGGAGTGGTTACCAACTTTGGATTCTCCTTAGCATGAATAGTCTTGTTAACAACTTTTCCATTTCAAAAAGTTGTAATCGAATTAGCCTCCTTGATTGAATTTTCACCTGAAGAAGAAACATGACACTGAGTGGAAGGCTTAGGTTGAGGTTGCGTAAAAAAATTACCTTTTTCATGTGTATGTAAATTGGTTGTCACTGTTGAAAATATGCTTTTAATCTCATTGATGGCTTGTGAAATCTGGTTATTGATGTTTGTTTGTGCATGCATAAATTCTTGCAAAGTTTATTCAAGAGATTTTGTATGTGGAGCTGGATAAGAAGGAAAGTTTGGTGGCTTTTGTGAATATAGCGGTTGGGCACAGTTTGTTGGAGTAGTACCTGATGAGCCAATTAGTGACGAGCTTTTATACTCTTGTAAAAATAGTCTTATTCATAATATATAAATAAATAAAAAGTATTTCTTTATCTTTAATTATTTTTATCAATTAGATAAAGTCCCTATATCATTTTTAGCTATGGGGCATGGTCACACATATGATGGTGATTATAAAATATGCTTCTATGGCTTTGATCTTAGACATGTTCCGAGTCAGGGGTTCATTGAGATGGGACATCGATAAACCCAATAGACTCGCACACATGATACATACTCAAAAGAAGAATGTCTCATTCCATAGACATTGGCGTATGGTTGCTAGTGCATGTGTGTGAGTGTTTATTAAGGAATGAGTACACTGAACGACCCACTGGAAAAAATCTCAATTGGAAAACATTGTTTGTCGAAATGACAATTTTCTGGTTACGATAGTGGATGTCCTTTGACTTGAGACACCATGGTGGCCTTGAGCACGATATCTTATACTTTGATGTATTTTCTAATTGCAAGACAATCATAAGGGGCTTACATTGGGTGTATGATCTTCGTGTATAGAGGTCAATGAGTAGTCAATAAAAGATCCATCACCTATCTAGTAGAATATGAGAATCTCCTATATTTTGATAGTCCTTGATCCCAAAAACCTTGGGCAAGGCAGGATAAATACTAGACGTAGAGTTTTCTTGTGATTTATCAAATGATCAATGTGACTTGAAATGGAATTATAGTTATTAAGTTAAAATAGGATTTCGACTAATAATCTGTGCTTTAAACTTAACTAGGAGGTTAGTTGATGGATAGACCGTATTTACATAGTACTCTAACAGAAAAGGTTCACTTGCTATTCACCTAAGACTATGTAGTCGACATGCACTGCTAGGTGCTTCCCTTGATTTGTGTGGTTCTTGAAATTAAGGGGTTAAAGCAGATTAATTATCGGAACATTAAATTTATTCATAAGTTGCAATGGTTGCAAGCCCACTGCTAGCTTAGTTGTAAACCTAATGGTCACACACAAATCGAGATTATCCACTTTTATATCTATTTTTGTAATCAAAAGTGTTGGATTAAGTTGATTAATGGATTAGAATTAATTTAAACAGTTAAATTAATTAATTCATATAAATAATAAAATTATTTATTGGAACCTAATAATGATTATGGGCTCTTGAGAGTGAATTAATTAATTGATGGAGATCAATTATATTAGCTTGGCCTAATATTAATTTAAGGAGTTAAATTATTTTAATTGGGCCTAATATGGTTAGGCGGCCTATGATGGAACCAATTATTAGATTAATTAATTGTATTGGACTTTTTAATTAATTGATAGAGATCAATTAATTCAACTTTAATAAATTAATTAGAGTCCAAGCCCATGGGGTTAGAGGCCATTTAGGATTTTTTAATCGGTAGAAATAAAGAGTACTAATAAAGATGGAAAGAATTTATCTTGAAGTGAAAGAAATAAGAGATAAGAAAGGAGAATGTTTCCTAATTAGATTAGGGGACTAATTAGGGTCCAAAAACTACAAGCATGAGAGCTAGAATTTTCGACTCCCTCTCCTCTTCTCCTTATTATTTTTTTTTTGTGTTTGATTTTCTTATTTCAAGAAAAATTACTCCATCAAAAGGTTTCATCCCTTTTTGATTAAAATGTTAATTCTTCCACACTTGTTTATTCAAGAATTAATCTTCACTCTCAAATAGATTTAGAAATAAGAAGTTCAAATTCACTAGCAAGGATTTGAAGTTTGTAGATCTGCTCGAAAGTGTGGATACCATTAAAGGGACTACACTTGGAGTCCTTGGTTAATATTTTGATAGGCCTTTGAAATTGTTCAAGAGGAGCTTGTGGAATCTAAATTCCTTCTTACCCTTCATCAATTGGATTACTTGAAAGGTATAATCGTGAAACTTTAGTTGTTTAATTTTATTAAATGAGCAATTAAAAACACAAACCAAAAATCGCATCAAATCTGGGATATGCATATTCACATATGATGTATGATTTTATTTCAATTGTTGAAAATTTTTA
>JAGSPU010000490.1:0-44093 GCA_019321725.1 Paulownia fortunei | reverse complement strand
ATTTGCCCCCATGAAAAATGATGAAACTATTGTACATGATTATGTTTTTTTTAATTCCTAGGCCTAAGGTACCTGGAAAAGAGATAGATGTGTACTTGTATTATTTAATCAATGAATTGAAGGAGTTATGAAGTGAAAGGATAAAAGCATATAATGCAACTACTAAACGAATATTTCGATTATAACCTGTTGTTTATTGCAGAGGGATATGTTGTCAATGAAGCATTGACTTTCTCATTTTTGTATATGAGCTAATTTGAAATAAGATTTACTAGGCCGAAATGCAATAAAGATGTTACTCAACCCATTTTATTCACCTTAAGTATTTTCAATCAACAAGTAAGAGTGATAAGCAGCCAACGAAATCATAAATTACCTCTTACTTTATATAAGAAAGCACATTGGTATGCTCTTAATAATTACAAGGAAGTCGACCAATATAGAAAGTAAGATTTCAAATTATATTGTATTTTTTTTGTAATTTTGATTGAGTTTGTAATAGTTATATATATTTGTGTGTAGTGAATATTTGCAAATTCTTTCATCAAGAAATCCTTTTTCCTGCATTCTATAATGTCACGAGAAGCAATTTCCGCAGTGGTATAGGGACAAAATGATTAGGCTAAGAAATAAAAAAAATCCGAAGGCTACTACTGAATTATACTCTCTAGCATTGGAACCTGATGTTGAAGTTCGACTATATGATGCTTGTATTGTTAATGGTGTTCGATACCATACACTATGTCGTGATACTCGTCGGACTACTCAAAATAGTGGGGTTAGTGTATCATCATCCGACGAAGACGATAACTTAGATTTTTTTTTAAGTTTTGAAGAATGTTGTTTAATTTTTTACACGTTTGGATATAAGGTACATTTATTTTGGTGTGATTGGATCCAGTATAACCCAAAAAAAAAATCAGTCGTGCAAGAGTTCGATCTAACATGTGTTGACATGTCTAAGACATGGTATGAGGATAATCCATTTATTTTGGCAACTCAGGTAAGACAAGTTTATTACTTGGATGATATAAAGCATGGAGGAAGATGAAAAGTCGTGCAAAAGGTGCAGCATCGACAGATATATGAAGTAACCGAAAAGGAATACGAAAATAGCGAGGAACATGAATTTGAAAGTTCATCTAACAATGAGCTTAATCAAGAGATTTCATCAGATGTGATAAGCCTAAGTGTTCGTCAAGATTTAAAAATTTCAGATCTTTACAGACTAGACATTCAACCTCAGCATATAAAATTATTAGATACACAAGCAAGTTTCTTTGAGAACATACATAATTTTATTAATGATGAAGATGAAGACACTCAATTAGGTAGTGACGGAGAAGAGCAAATGTGTAGTGACTAATGGTATGAACTATCAACTTTTATTTTACTTCATTATATCAACTTCTCATAAGAAAATAATAGAAATTCAATAGGCATATTTGGTTTCTTTTTTTCGAATTGTTTTATCATTTGCTTATCTCTAACTTTATTTCATTCATTTATTATTGTTAATTGTAAATGTTAATAATTATTATTTCAAGCCTGATATTTACATCTTTTGATTGTGTTTACTAATTATTATTTTTTTTCAGTCATTCGCTAGCAGTTGTTTGCACCCTCTAGCCACTCTCTACTATAGTAACTCATTCGAGTTCTACTTACAATAAGAATTTTAAATAGATTAATATTATTCCTAATTTGTTAGTAAAGTTTATAAATAATCTTATTTATATTATTTATTTAACCATATATTTATTTTTTATAGGTATGCCTCCTAAAAGGATTTAGGATCAACCCGTTATTGATCGAACTACTTCTGATATTCCGATAGGGGAAGGTACATCCAATGGTTTATTTTGATTTTTAACTTGTTTAATATTATTATTATTTAATAATTATGTTGAACATTAATCAAACACATTTTTTACTGTTGCAGCTTTTAAGCAGAGGCAGCATCGAGATACGAGAGCCGTACATGGTATTAAAATAAGACATTATATAGAGGAGATGGGGAGGATACCAATCACATTTCGCAAATCTGATGGCCGTCCTACAGGGTAGCATGCTTTCTCCTTTATGATAGAGTTTGGTGTAGCAGTGAAGAAGTTTGCACTGTTATAAGTTGCTGATTGGATGTACATTATAGAGAAGCAGAAGAGGCTCATATTTGATCGGTTGTTGGTTAGTATAATTAACTATCTTTTTTATCGATTTAGTTTCTCTTTGATATATTAAATGTTAACATAATTTTTTTGTAGGCTATGTTTACTGTAAACTTTGGCACAGGACTAGAGTCAGTTAAAAAAGAGACCGATAGGCTGATGAGTACTCGATACAGAGACAATTGCCAAAAGATGCACAAACACTACAAAAGTCTCACAATGCTACTTTGGGAGGAGCGATTGAAACATATGCCTCATGATTTCTGTGAGACTCAGGCGGATTAAGAGTATATGTGCACATTATTCGAGTTAGAGGAGTTTGAGATAAATTTAATTATAAGTTTTAGCTAATTTATTTAATGAAATCTTATATTTATTAATTTAATCTTATGATGTTTATTGCTTTAACTTTTTTTTGCAGAAACGGTCAGTGACGAACTACGCAAATCGAGCAAAGTTACCTTATAATCATCACGGAGGTTCAAAGTCCTTTCTGCAATGCAGTTATAATGGTATAAATATATAAAATCTTAAGTTTTATTTAAATAATTACTTTATTCGTTGAGTAACATATGATATATATTATTTTTAGACCGATTGAAACTAGTAGAAAAGATCAGATTACCATTTTTAATTAAACTCACTACAGCACTACGAAGGGCCGGGTAGGAGATAGAGCTCAGAGTACATATGTAAGTAATTAATTCATTTAATTGTTTCTTTTCAATTTATTTAAAACTAAATATATATGTTGACATTTATTAATTTTAGGATGAGATGGTGTGATTTCGAGAGGAGCACCAACAGTTATAGGCTCACATTGATATCGGGGATGATGCTCATGCCTTAGACGACATACAAATTGTAGATAGAGTGTGTGATTAAGTACTCGGTACACGTTCGGGGTACGTGCATGGTCTTGAAAATGAGCTCAGACCTCTTGGATCGACTACTTCTAATGCTACATCATCTAGACCGACCAATGCGGTACTTAGAGATCAACTTCATATGATATATGATGAGCTAACATACACGAGAATCGAGCTAGCAGATACGAGGACCGAGCTAGCAGACACCAGGACCGAGCTAGTAGACACCAGGATTGAGTTATTTGTTTGTAAAGACAAACTTTATCTCATGGAGTCACAACAAGTCATGATTCTGCAGTATCTTGATAAGATGTATTCCGATGCATTGCAAGCGATACAATCACTAAGCCAATAGCAGCCATCCTTCTCAACTCCACCCCGGCCTCCACCGCCTTAAACTTAGTTTTGTGTAAATATTTCATAACTTTTTTAAATGGATTAATTGTTATGTCAATGTTATTCATATAAGTCGTTGCTATTGTTTTAATATATAGAATTATGTTTAATATATAGTGTTGATTTATTTCTAATTACATCTTTGATTTGTAATTCTGTAGTTATGGCTGGATCGAGAGATGATTCTTATTTTGATTCACATTTAGGTGTATTAGACTTCTGTCTAATTTGTATATGAAGATATTTTATTTTTAATGTTGATTGTTAGAGTAGTTTGTTTAATGATTCATTTGTATAATTTGTGTATATGATGCTTTCTTTAATATTTGATGAGTTTTTTAATAAAATGTGTTTTAGACTTTCTTTAGATTGTTGGAATGATAAATGTCCCGTGAATGGTTGTTGGATATGTTGTGGGGGTTGTTGAATATTTGTGAATGGTTGTGATAAATACGTTGTGGATTTGTTGTTTAAAATAGGATAAAAATTCAAAATGAACAAAATATTTGAAAAAAAATCAAATTTTAGCGATAATTTTTCACAATTCGTCGCTAAGGTTTTTTTATTTTTTAAATATTTCATCAACTTAGCGATGAATTTTCGATATTCGCTGCTAAATTTTTTTGAATTTTTTTTTTAAAATCTTATTAATTTAGCGATGAATATAACAATTCGTCGCAAGGTTTAGTAATAAAATTTGATAGTTTGTCGCTAAAATCAAAAGTTTAGATACGAAATTTTATATTTCGTTGTTAAATTTTTTATATAATTTTTTGAAAGTATTATTAATTTAGAGACGAATTGTGGTTTTTCGTTTCGTCGCTAAATCTTAAATATTTAATTTTTTATATATATTTTAGCGACGAAAGTTTTTACAGATTTCGTCGCTAAATCTTAAATATTTAATTTTTTATATATATTTTAGCGACGAAAGTTCTTACAGATTTCGTCGCTAAATGAATATTTAGCGACAAATTTGCGACAAAAATAGTTATTACTAAACTTTGTGATGTTTGCCGAATTTTTGTCGTCAAAATTTTTTACGACGGTCTTATTGTGGCGATTTTAGCGATGGAAAATTTTCGTTGTTAATATATTTTAGCGATGAAAATATGATTGTTAGCGAACGAAAAATTTTATCGCTAAAATACATTTTTCTTGTAGTGCTGGCATACCTTACCCTCCCCCAACCACCTTCTTCTTAGATTTAAATTTAGTTTCAGATTCAGATCCAGATCCACAAACCCACCCTAACCCCAAAATCCACATCCACTTCTTCTTCAACAGTCCCCTGCTCTTCTTCCCTTCTTCCACAGCCCCAAACCCCCAAATCGATATTTTGTGTGTGTGCATGTGGTGGCAGACGACGACGGCGGTGGTGATTGTGGTGGTGGTGATATTCATGCATATATATGACCATATATATATATATATAATGGAATATAAGAATATAAGACTTGAAAAAGAAAAAAAAATAAAAAAATAGAAATTGAGGAATAAAATATGGGCCATTAATTTTGATTTCAATTGAGATCCAACAATTAATAAAATTTAGATAAGATCTATCGTTACTGTTATCTTAAATTCAAAAGTTGAGATTTTAAAAAATATAATTGACATTTAAGTGAAAGAAATAACGCCGTTAATTTTCTATAAAGTTAGGGATGAATCTACAGAATGTATATTAACACGTGGAGATTTTAGGTTATATTCTTAATGTAAGGTTTTTTTTTGTATTATTGTATTTTTGTATTTTTGCAAAAATATAGAAGGTAATTTGTAATTTAATCCTAAAAGTTAAAAGAGATGGCGGAATAATTTTAAGGGGGGCGAAGAATGGGGATGATGGAATTCATGGAAAGAAGAAACGTGTTCCAGATTACCCCAAATTTGTTGGCCCCAAATTTTCCTTCCAATTATTTTCTTTTCTTATTTATTTGGTGTTACTTTCATCATATAACTTTTTCTTTTTCTTTATTTTTTTGCTATCATTTATTCATTTTGTAATTGATAGAATATTGGTTTAATAACTTAGTGAGCTACTTAAGATAGTTATAAATATTTTAATTTTTTTTTTTTTTTTTTTTTGTTAATGAGAGGTTTAAAGTTAGGTCTTCACTTCAGTCTTTGGTCTTCAGCCGGATATTGCGGTTGATCAAAAAGCTTCGACCATTCTTTCTAAATGGGTGCCTGGGCACCTCATCTTCTCATTTCATCATTGATCTATAATTATAAGTATAATTATAAACATTAGATTAATAATTGGATTCAAATCTAAAATTAGGTATTTGTACTATTTTTTAAATATGAATTCGATAAAATACCGAAGGTCTTATGAGATTCGAAATCAAATTTTATATAAAAGTTTAAAACTTAGATTTGTATCTCATTTCTCTTTATTTGTTAAATTGTATATAAATACAATAATAGTTTAAATATCACCAAAGTATTAGGGTTGTTCATGACTCAAATTTTAATTTTAATTTTGTTTGAGCTTCGTCTTAACAATTTGTAGTCAATTGAAGATTAGGTGCATCTAAAAGAATGATTGTGAGTAAAAAATCTATGATGCTATTTATCAAAAAGTTAAGGTTGAGACCCAAGATTTTAAGAAGTATGAAATTTGGAATTCTCACCAGATGTATGATTATTTTTCTCACATGTATTAATGTGATTATTATTATTTAACTATTGATTATAATTAATTGGTTATTGATGATGGAATTTATTAAGTCATTCTTCATGTTAATTGCTTCACTCAAAAAAAAAAAAAAAATGAGTAAAATATCTTGTAATTGAATATAAATATCACAAATTTGCGATTAGTTATCCCAATATTTTTCTAATTGCATCTACGGATATTTTAATTTTTTCACAATTATCTCAAACTATTTTTTAATATTGAAATCAAAATTTTGATTAAAAAATTTACAAAAGCTATAAGATTTTGAGTTAAGTCTAAGATTAATTATGGTAGGACCTTACTAGTATGGTATTTTTAATTTCAAAGGTTCCCTATTTCACCTATATCTATGTTTTCATAACGTGTTACTAGATGTTAATTTTTAAAATTAAGGAGTTAATTTTTATTGGATTAATTAATTAAATTAATTAATTAAAGTAGTTTTAATTGTTGAATCAAGTTATAAGAATTATAAATTCACTAGCTCATTGATGAACATAATTGGTTATACACTAATTTGGACAAATTTATTTTTTTTAAAGGAAATAATCCAATTATTGTATTAAATAAATTAATTAATATAATTAATTTAATATTTAAATTAATTTAATTGATATGATCAATTAGTTGAACCTAATAAAATTAAAAAAAGCTGAATCGATTTAGTTAATTAAATAAATATTTATTACCATAAATTAATCAATTAATTGATTGAACCAATTAATTAAGCTTCATTTATTTTAGGCCTAAGCTAATGGGTTTGGACTTGATGGAATCAAGATCTAATAAGAATTAGATTGTCACGCCACAAAAATATGACAACCACTGTTGGAAATATTCCATAAGTTTACAAGGCTAATTCAATAATTTTCTATATATTCCAATATTTTATATGTTAGTATATAACATCTATACCTCTAATTATATTGATAATTACAAATCAGTACATCTCATTTTCTAAATAAACCCTATAATTTATTAACTCTCCACCTAGCAAAGTTTTAAATACATAAAACATAAAACCTTAAAATATAAATCTTCCAAAACATAAACGTAAACATCTAAAATAAGCCACTAAGTCATAAAAAAATAATAAATTATTATTATTGAAATTCATCCAATTAAACAACTCAAAAACAATACAAGTAATTAACTTGATCTCCTTTCATAGTCTAAGAATTTTCCCAAGCAACTAAGGTTGTGATCAAATGGCATACCCATTTTGAGAATTGATTTTATGAGAAAAGTGAGGAAAATTAATTTGGAAGAAATAAAAAGTAAAATTAAATATGTATTTGGATAAGTTTTTCTGAGAAAAAATGTTCTAATAACATTTGATGGGATATATATTTTTTTATTTATTTTATGAGATGGTGTTTGGTTAAGTTGTTATTCTATTGAGAAAATTAAGGAAATATGTTTGGTTAATAATGATGGATTTTTTTCATAGAAAAAATATAATCATAACATGTTTTTTATGAGATGGTATTTAGTTGGATTTTTGTTATATGGAAAAGACTAGATAGGTGGAAATATGTGATTTTACAAAAAATTATCTTAAATGTCAAATAAACATCGATGTTTTAAAATAAAAAAAAAATGAGAAACATAATTATATGAAATGGAGTGACCAAGCAATTACAACCTATGTCTCGATATCTAAAAAGTATTAGGAGAATTATGAGCACGACGCCCAATAATAACCCAACATTCAACTAATAATATCAAGCAAGTAAAAAAAAATAGTGGTACATTTTTTTTTTATAGATAACAATTTTGTGAATTTTTGTAAACTATCCAATCTTCACATAAAATCTACTATGTAAAACCAAATATATAGGACAATCATGGTTAGAGATATGTTTAACCCACACGTCTTAGATCCTGATACATGCTTAACCCCTCTATATTAGGTCCTAGTATAGGCATAATCTTCTTTCACTGGATCACTAATCAAGCTCTCAAATTTTGATAAGTCTCGATTGCCCATTGTCCGTAATAGTCAATCATATACGGCCGCTACATTTATACTATGTTCATGAAATAACATTTTAATATATTCTCAATATTCGTATTTAATATTCAATACACATATAAGATTGCTTAATCCAAGTCGTAAAATTACACACGCACACCAAAAATCTTACTTATATGAATTCAGTCACTTACGTGCAATTCCAACACTTAAAAATAATCAAACCATCCAAATATATTTTACTCATTTACAACAAAATCTAAAAATATTTATAAACCATCAATCCACTAAACTATTTATACTTCATCTTGTAATTCCCATTTTCAAAATCTTAAAACTTAAATAATTGTGCTACATAAATAATTACAAAAGACAAATAATTCACTTGGTATGAGGTAAACGGGCTAATTACTTGAATTTTTCTAATATCATAACAATCAATTACTGCGCTACATCTTCATGTATATATTTTTTTATATATATGAATATATATATATATATATATATATATTATATTACAAACCTAATTAGATATCTATATATTTATGATTAGGCAATGGGTTTAAAAAAAATAATTCAACCTTTTCATGAACGCGTGTGAGAAAAATAGAGTCAAGAGGAACAAATTGGTTATATTTAAACTGGATTTTCAAAGAGTAACAAATTCATAGTAAGAAGCCACGGTGGGTTAATGACAATGCGTCCTTTGCATGCACCAAATAAATAATGTTTCCTATTGTTAGAGATGTATATATTAGTGAAAAAACAAAATGTGACAAATGCTATATATTACTGATTAGTTCTTTATCGGCTTTTCCAACTCTCATCAATTTTTAAGTACGTGTAAGTGAATTAATTGTAATTATTTCTTTGTATTATTTGGAAATATGATAAAATTATTAATAGTAACTGGTGATGTATACGCGAGGTCTTCAATTTATTAATCACCAAAATTTTGCAAGTTTGTTCATCCAATTAAAAAATTGACAAAAATTCATGTGCAGCTAATTTTTAAATTCAATTTATAATTTAAATTGAGATTGGTGGTATACCTTAAACTCGAGGGTTGAGCTAAGAATCAATCGGCCGAACTGATTCTGATGTTTGGTAGGTTGGTTGAGTGTTAGGCTGATTGATTTAAGCCTAGTGAGGCCGAGCTCCCTGGACTGGGATAGTCCTAGGTTGGAATTAGGGGTAGTTCTACTAAAAGGCTATGAAGGCCCAATACTTATAAGTATTAATTAATCTTATTGATTGAGAATCATATCTGTGCAAATATTATGCAATTGAAAAACACAAATCTCAATAATTTATAAAAATATTAATTATTATAAACAGTTATATGTACAAATAATTTTTATATAATTTAAAAGTGAGTACACAGCAATTGAACTTACATAAATACTAGTCTATTCTATAAGAAAGATGCATGGCTTCACAATTTCCTCCTCCCTCGTGTCCAACATTTCAAGCTTAACTTCTTCCAAATTAATTAGCTCACTTCATTTCCACCATATCCACAATGATACTTCTCTTATTAATAACTCTACTGATGATCTTGATATACCTTTTCCAGAAACACAGAAAGGCAGTGAAAACCCATGTTCCACCAGGTCCTCCAGGCCTGCCTTTGATTGGAAACCTGCACCAATTTGGCACAGCCAGCAATACTCATGTCCATCTATGGAAACTTTCCAGGAAATATGGTGCCCTTATGCACATGAAGTTGGGTTCTGTGCCAGCACTTGTAATTTCTTCAGCAAAATTGGCAAAAGAAGTGCTGAAAACCCAAGACTTTGCTTTTTGTAGCAGGCCAAGACATTATGGGCAGCAGAAGCTGTCCTACAACTGCTTGGACATAGCCTTTTCGCCATACAGTGATTACTGGAGGGAGGTGAGAAAATTCACAACTATTCATCTCTTTAGCCTTAGAAAGATTCAATCTTTTCGTCCCATTCGGGAAGACGAAATCTCTCGTATGGTTACAAAGATTTCGGGTTTTGCTTCTTCTTCTCATCAAGCTGTCAACTTGAGTGAGATAGCCATGGCTCTTGGCAGCACTTTGATATGTAGAATTGCTTTTGGTAAGAGATATGATGATCAAGGATCAGAAATGCAAAGGTTCGACGAGCTTCTGCGTGAAGCTCAGGCCCTGATGGCCACTTCCTTTGTATCTGATTACTTCCCTTCATTCAGTTGGGTGGATAAACTCACTGGATTGATCAGTCGACTAGACGCGGCTTTCAAAAACTTGGATTCATTCTACCAGGAGCTCATCGACGATCATATCAATCCCAGCAGGACCAAAACGATGGAAGAGGAGGGTGATATTCTTGATATCTTGATCCAGCTTAAAGAACAGAAGTCTTGCTCTATTGACCTGAACTGGGATAGCATCAAAGCATTGTTAATGGTATTGTTTCGATTATTATCTTTTGTTTTGTTTCAACTTTCAAGTACTGGTTTTAATTCATTATATCTCTCTTACAGTCACTGCAACAAACAAAGAAAGTTAGTGATAAGATATTAAGTGGCTATGCTAAAGAAGCATATGGTATAATAATTTTATTTCGTAATGTGACATTTTGATAATATTAAATTTTATCATTGACAACTCAATTTTGTTGTTACTAAACTGTCATTATACAATTGTCAAAAAGGTCAATTTGACAATTTAAGAACAATCTTTATCACTATTAATTTTTTGAGAACTATTATTTGTTACAAATAAAACTTTATGTTATTTAATACCTACATGATAATTGTCCCTTAACATATTCTTGCTAAAAAATTATTGCAAATAAGTGTCAAACTTGACTCTGAAGGAGATCACTAACTAATAGAAAAATTTTAGGGTAGGGTTAATATATCAATTGAAGGACAAAACAGAAAGTTTTCATTGGTAAAATCTTCTTTTTTAATTATTGCTCTTTGTAGGATATATTTATCGCTGCAACGGATACAAGTGCGGCCTCAACTGTTTGGATTATGACAGCCCTGATGAAGGCACCCAATGTGATGGAGAAAGTACAAGCAGAAATCAGAAATTTGATAGGCAAAAAGGGTAAAGTAGATGAAGATGATTTGCCGAAACTTCCGTATCTAAAAGCAGTCATAAAGGAGACTTTGAGATTGTTCCCCCCGGTTCCAATGCTTGTGCCAAGAGAAACAACAGAAAGATGCATTGTAGACGGGTATGAAATTCAACCCAAAACAGTGGTTTATGTTAACGCATGGGCGGTTGCAAGAGATCCCGAGTACTGGGACAATCCACATGAATTCTTGCCTGAGAGATTCTTGAACAGCAATATTGACATAAAAGGGCAAGATTTTGGGTTGATTCCATTTGGATCTGGCCGAAGAATGTGCCCTGAAATGTCTATGGGACTTGCAAATGTGGAGCTTACAGTTGCGAATCTCCTCTACTTTTTTGATTGGGAATTGCCTCCAGGGGTTAAGGCAGAAGATGTCGATACCCATGCTTTGCCTGGAGTCACAATGCATAAGAAAAATCCACTTTTCTTGGTACCTAACAAATATGTTATTTAGGTGGCAATCTTGCTTGGTTAAATTATCCAGCTTGACCTTATATATGAAGTTGATTTCTGCCATTTGTTATTGTGTTCTTCCACTGTATAGACTTACATTATAGATTTTTTTTACAATAAATAAAGGGAGCTATATAAATAATTATATCAAGTCGATTTATTTCAATGAAGCCCTTCTTAAATTTCCAAAAGAAAAAGAAAAAGAAAAAGCAACTTTACTTGAAAATGAGCACCATGTCGAAAATCCAATGTTTTAACTTGAAATAGCACAAGATGAGAAATATTCCAAATTTAACAAGAGCTTTAATTTAAAATAGCATAGAATGAGATACATGGTTCATCTTATTGGAACAATTAGAATAAGAACTTGGAAATCGATGAAAGTTAATTCATATTAATTTATAAATTGTTCGCTCGAAACTCATTAACAAATGATCAAGTTTTATATAAAATATCTTATGGAATCAATATTTTTTTCTTGGATCTCGTTTTATTTAAGTATTTTGTATTTGACTTAGTGAATCATATATATTTTGGGATTTTTTGAAAAGTCAAAAGTGTAAATGATTTTGTCGGCAAGTTGCAAACTGCAAAGGACCACATTAAATGATATTTGGGCCTGACCCCAAATACTATTCATAATTAATTAATGAGAAAGTGATAGATCAGATATACTCTGATACACAGAAAACTAATGCCAACCACAGATGAAGATTGAAGATAAGAGAGCACCGGCCACTTTTATACATACAATGATGGATTTTGTTTTGGCTGTCCAATTACTTTTATATGGAGATGAATTCATAGGTAAAGATATTTATTTTGTCTTATATTTGATCGACTTTGAATATTTAATTTTATGGATATTAAGGTAGTCAAATTAGATTATTCTATTTCACCTCATTAAAAAAATAAATAAAAAAACCTCATTCCAATTTAGTAACCATAATTTTTGTTTTATCATAGTAATATTTTTTATAAACTTAATAGTAACAAAAATTTAGTTTAAGTTGTCATTTTTTATAACTATTGACACATCTATAGTAGTGATTACAATTAAACTAACCTCATAAAACAAGCATAATGAAAACATTTTCAACCAAAATTTTGTACAATAAAGTTATCAAAATGTTGGATATTCATGTATTAAATGATAATTAAATTTTGGTTTATAAAAATCTTTAAATTTGTATTCATATGCATAAACAACGCAAATTCTTTTTACCTAGAATGTACAACTCCTAGAAAAGCATAGAAAGAAACTCATAAGAAAGTTGAAAATATTTCTTACTTGAGGAACAACTCCGACTGCCCATGGACATCGACACAGAGAGAGATTGAGAAATGGACTCTTGAATTTCTCTATTAAAAAGGAAGAAAAAATTAGGGTAAATTACAAGTTACCTCCGTGTTTTCATGAAAATGCAAAAAATTTATGTTAAATTTTTTTTTAAAAACCCCCGTATTAATATAAAATTCTAGGGTATAAACGAATTGAGTCGAATTTAATAAGTTACTGTTGAAGTTGTTTGATTTTTTTATCGAGTTTCAAAAATTATGTTTGAACTTGATTTGATAGTTAATCGAATCGAGTTTGAACGAGTTCTAATTAAGTCGAACATGAAATTGAGTTTGAATAGTTTGATCTTTTTACACTTATTTTTTTTTTATTTTTTTACTAATCGAGTTGAGACCGAACCAAACTTTAGATTTTATCGAACAAAAAAATATATTTAAACTTAACTTGTTAAGTTAATGAACGGATCTCAAATGTCGTTCTATCAAACTTAACAGGGAGTACATAACACCTGGGACGGGAGTGTGAAGTTAGATGTGTTTTGGGGGACTTTGACTCGAGATATTTATCTATGCATTTGATATATATCGGCAGATGATGAAACATAATGTAAACAAACCCATGCAATTTAAATTAAATATAAATCTAGATGATTTCTTAGTTATAAAATATTTTCATCCATTTGTAAAAATTTAAAAAATAAAAACTCTTTAATTTGTAATTCATTTTTTTTTGTAATATCTTGTTGAAAATAATATTTACATTATGAAAAGGTTGCACTATTTGTCAAAAATTAAATTACATATATTATGTATTGTTTTTTAATTCATTTCAGTAACTTATATTTTAATTATAAAATACTTTGCTTTTTTTTAAGTAATGTTTTACTCCAAATATAAAACTTGAAATAACAATTCATACTTAATAAATTTTATTGTTTCTTTTCTTTTTATGTACTTTTAATAATCCATATTTTTAAATATAACTTAAAAGAAAATAAATTATTTTTCTTAAAATTATTTTAACTAATTAAATAATTTTTTTGCTCATTAAAACATTAATTAATATACTATAATTATCTAATTTAAATAAATAATACTTTTAATTTAGTTTTTGTACCAATAAAAATCATAGAAACCTTTCTTATTTTTTTAGTTTTATTTTACTTTTCTATGTTCTTCTTCCCCACCCAACAACCACCACAGTCGCCGATATACCCTCCCCAAACCACCGCCGTTGGCATCCCCAGGCCAAGCTAGCCCCACCCCCGCCCTCCGCGCCACTCCTTCTTCTTCTCTGGCATGCCCTACCCTCCCCCCATCCACCTCCTTAGATTTAGATTTAGATTTAGATTTAGATTTAGATTCACAAACCCACCCTAGCCTCAAATCCACATCCACTTCTTCTTCCACAATCCCCTGCTCTTCTTCCCTTCTTCCACAGCCCCAAACCCCCAAATCTATATTTTGTGTGGTGGCGGTAGAGAGACTATGGCGGTGGTGGTTGTGGTGGTGGCAGGGTAATATTCATACATATGTATATACATATGACCGTATATATATATATATATATATATATGAATAATGGAATATAAGAATATAATACTTGAAAAAGAAAAAAAATACAAAAATAGAAATCGAGGAATAAAATATGGACTAGTAATTTTGATTTCAATTGAGATCTAACAATCAATAAAATCTAGACAAGATCTATCGTGGTCGTGTTGTTATTTTAGATTTCAAAGTTAAGATTTTCAAAATATAACCAACATTTAAGTTAAAAAAATAATGCCGCTAATTTTCAATAAGGTTACGGGCGAGTCCGCAGAGTTTATATTAACACTAGTAGTTTTTAAGTTATTTTCTTAATCGTAAGATTTATTTTGTATTTTTGTAAAATTATAGAGGATAATTTGTAATTTAATCCTAAAAGTCAAAAGAGATGGTAGAATTATTTTAAGGGGGAGAAGAATGGGGCTTTTTAATAAATTATTATAATTTAATAAAATAATTATTAAAATATTATAAAATATTTTAAATTTAAAAATTTATAGCAAAGTGTCATTTAAATTAACGCTTTCATTTAATTTTTTTTTAATTAGAAACTGGAAGCGTAGTCAGAATGTGCCAATTACTGTCAATTAATGCGTGCTAATCAATGCATGATTATTGTCAATTAATGCGTGGTTAACTGAATTTGAATTGACGTTTTCTTTGTAAATTATTATAAATTTAATAATTATAGATAATGAATAAAATAAAAAATTAGGTTTGAAAATAAATAAATATAAATATAAATAAATAAATTATTATTTTAAAAATAGATAAATATAATATTTATATACAATAATATAGTTAATAAATATATTTATTAAGTTAATTTAAGAAAATAATATTTGAAAATCACCATTACGAATTTAATAATTATAGATAATGATTAAAATAAGAAATGAGGTTTGAAAATTAATAAAAAATTAAATAAATATAAATAAATAAAATTATTATTTTGAAAATAGATAAATATAATATTTATATACAATAATATAATTAATAAATATGTTTATTAAATCAAATTAAAAAAATAATTATTTATAAATCACCATTACGAATTTACTAATAAATAATTGCATTTATATTTTGAAAATATGACATTTCAAAAAAAAGTTACAGTTATAATGTATGCGGGATGTCAAGTGTTACAAAATTATTGAACTGTGACATATGACCGTCTTTCAATTGCATACATGAGAATTTCTCGTACAACAATCTTTTCAAAATTATTGTCAAAATTGTACGAACGCATCCGCATTGATAGCAATCAATTCTCATTGAAAGTGTTTGATAAATTTTCACAAGTCTACATGTAACGGATAAAAGAATTGACGGACATTACTGATTATTGTACATAATATATTTAATTTGATTACTCTATTTATTTATATAATATTTTTTTAATTATTGTTTAAATTTTATTTAAAAAATTAACTTTTATATTTACCTGTATGACATTATAATTATTTAAAATGCTAAATACACATAATATGAATAAATTACATAATATAAATAAATTTTATTAGTTTAAGTAAAACTACATTATCTAAATTAAACCATAAAGACAAAAAACTTAAGAACAATTTTGATCGAAAATTGATCGAAAGCGTTACGTGACTGGAAGCGTCACTCCAACGTAACGCTTTTAAATTGGAAGCGTTACTCCCGATAATGCTTTTAATTTTTATGGTTAAAAAAAAATATTATTGAAAACGTTATTCGCGATAATATTTTGTCATAATTCCACAACTTCTTACTATTTTACGGTATTATAATAAATATTTTATTAAATTATAATATTTCGTTAAAAAAGCCGAGAAGAATGGGGATGATGGAATTTATGGAAAGAAGAAACGTGTTCCAGATTACCCTCAAATTTGTTGGCGTCAAATTTCATCAAATTTCCCTTCCAATTATTTTATTTTCTTATTTATTTGGTGTTACTTTCATACTGTTTCCTTCTTCTTTATTTTTTTGCTATCATTTATTCATTTTGTAATTGATAGAATATTGGTTTAATAACTTAGTAAGCTACTTGAGATAGTTTATAAATATTTTAAGTTTTTTATAGTAGGTGTTCAAATAGACTCTATAATTATAAACATATAGATTAATAATTATAGATTATAATAAATTATGTATAGGTCTAGGTCCTACCATGTTTCAGAATCTTGCATAAAGATAATGGGTGTTCGTTCTAAGATTATATTATAAGTATGTCGACATCATCATCATAAAAGCTCGACAAATGGAACTCGCAGTAAGTTTTAGATTTTAATTTTTTTTAGACTTGGATAGATAATATAAAATTAATGAGTAGTTTAAGCTACAATAAATATATTTAATATTTCTAATTTTTTAAAAATAAAACATAAATAATTATTTTTTTTATTAATAACATTATTTTCTAATATATAAAAATTTCAGGTTCATAAAAATCTTGATGGGTCGAATTTCGAGTTTATCTAATATTTTTGTTATATTAGAAGGATAATTTTGTCAAAAATAAATATAACTTCATTTTTAACTGATTGGAAATAGTTAAATCAATGGGGAAGGAATGAAATAGTTAATCCATATTTTTGGGAATGGGGATTTCCTATAAGAATAGGAGGGTGTTTGGAAACCCATTCCAAATGAACTTTTAGATATGAAAGTCCATTTATAAAAAAATTATGTGTTTGATAATTATTTTTGAATAAATTTTTAAAATAAGTCGTTTCTCCAAATGTCCATTTTGGAAAAGTGCAAAATTGTGACTTTTGAATTTCTTTTCTTGCACTTCTACTAAATGGCCGTTAAAGTATATTTTTATCAAACACTTAACAATACTTATAAGCAATTTTTAAAAAAATTTATACATGAACTTTCATTTTAAAAGTGCTCCCAAACATACATTAGATATTCCTATTCTCAAATTACACCAATTATATGAATGAAAATAAATTTGGGAATTTGGTGGATAGGTTTATATTAAGTTGGACAGAGCAGCAAAGGACTTGTTGGTTGTTAATTGAAATTCTTAGTTAATGAATTATTTTAAATATAGTTAAGATATAAAATTTTAGTTTATTATTATAGTTTATCATCCTAAAATTTAGAATTGAATTTTAGTTGATTAGACTAAGCATATTATTACATATTTATATTTTTATATTTTTTAAATTTTAAAGCGAAACCACTATCTTATCTTCTAACTAATTTTAATTTAATTATACTATCTTAAAGTATGATATTTGATTACTTTTTATTTTATTATTTTATTATTTTTAATTATTCTAAATCGATGGTTTTATAGTATATTATTAAATTTTATTTATTGCTCTAAGTTAATTAATCTAATTTCATTATCCTCTATTTATATTCTTATTTTTAAATATTTTAAATATAAAAGAATTTATTAATTTCAAGTAGGTCATACTGTAAATGTTTCCTAAATCATACTAAGAGTTAATTTTATTTGATTAATATAATTTTATTAGTTATTCTAATTTTATATTTTTATTTTATGAATTATCTTGGTTATATGTAATTGGTTAATTAATTATTCTAAATATACCATTATAAGATTTGCATTGATTAATCTACATTTATTATTCTTTATTTATATTCTTATTTTTAAATTTTTTAAATGTATGAAATTTATTAATTTCATGTAGGTCATATTTTAGATGTTTCATAAATCATAATAAGAGTTGGTTTTATTTGATTAGCCTAATTTTACTAATTATTCTAAATTTGAATTCTTATTTTATAAATTATCTTAGTTATATATAATTTTTTGATTAATTATTCTAAATATACCATTATAAGATTTATATTAAATTTTATTTATTGATTATGTTAGTCCAATATTTTAATATATTTGATTATACAAAAATGAAGTTGACTGAATGGTGTGAGTTTTCACATTTTTTTCAAAGGTATTGTGTTAGATTTTATTGAAAAACTTTATGTTTAAGATTCGCAAACATGTTTAATAACTTATCAAACAAGTCAAACTTGCAAATAGGTTCTGAGATATAAACGAGTCGAACTCGAGGTCAAACTTGCGAACAGACTCGCGAGCATATAAACGAGCAGGCTCGCGAGCTAACGAGCCAAATACTAGTAAGCTCGAATTCGGTTCGATAAAATTTTCAAACTCAAAATCGAGTTTGAGCTCGACTTTTTAAAGTTATCGATCTATTTCAAATGAATTTTTTTTCGAGTCGATATGCGAATAGCTCGCGAGCGCCTTGGTTCATTTATAACTCTAGTGAACACCAATTTGGAGACAAAATTGATGGTGTGGCAGCCTAGGTGGAGTTTTGGTTGGAAAAAAAAAAGCAAACTGAAATATTTTTTTATTTCATTTTCAAGAAAATCAAAAAATATATAAATACAAAAACTATTTAGAAAATTAAATAATTCCCTTATTTTCAAAATTTGTAGTCGAAAATAAAGATTATGAAAAATATAAAAAAACAAAATAAATAATAAAACTTTTTGATGATGGATGGTTGTTTTCAATTATTATGTGTAGTGATTTTTTAAAAAAATATTACTTATTTAATAATCTTTGTTTTTTTTATTAATGTTTTTTATATGGATTATGGGAACATAGTATTTTTTATAAATTTTACAGTTTATTTTTTATTTTTTGAATTGCCAAAGTAAAATGGCATTAGTTTTTTCCCTAAGTACATAAACTTGTGATAATACAACATCGAGATATATATACGTATTATAACATAAGAAAACTTATAAAAATATTTGATGTGTGACAAATATATACTTCAATGAGTAATATTGCAATCTAAAAACGTAAAAAACGAAAGATAATGGAGAAACATTAACACAAATTATTTAATAATCAAATTTATTAGTTTTGACAGATATTTTAAGTATATCACTTAAGACATTTTGTGTTTAGTCATTATGGGATAGACGTATCGGTTACTTTTTTCTTATGAATACTCCGAACATGATTTTGGAGTATGAAATACAAATTCCATAGTATTTGCATGGAACCGATTGTCCGAAACAATCATTTGATGTACGTGATTTTGAATTATTCATGTATTGTATATTTCTTGTAGGGGACGGTTCAAACTCTCAACGCAAACATTTTCGTACCAAAAAGAAAATCCAAAAAAAGAGAAAAAAAACACACAGCAATTGAACTTACATAAATGCTAGTCTATTCTATAAGAAAGATGCATAGCTTCACAATTTCCTCAACATTTCAAGCTTAACTTCTTCCAAATTTAGCTCACTTCATTTCCACCATATCCACAATGATACTTCTCTTATTAATAACTCTACCAATTATCTTGATATACCTTTTCCAGAAACACAGAAAGACAGTGAAAACCCATGTTCCACCAGGTCCTCCAGGCCTGCCTTTGATTGGAAACCTGCACCAATTTGGCACCGCCAGCAATACTCATGTCTATCTATGGAAACTTTCCAGGAAATATGGTGCCCTTATGCACATGAAGTTGGGTTCTGTGCCAGTACTTGTAATTTCTTCAGCAAAATTGGCAAAAGAAGTGCTGAAAACCCAAGACTTTGCTTTTTGTAGCAGGCCAAGACATTATGGGCAGCAGAAGCTGTCCTACAACTGCTTGGACATAGCCTTTTCACCCTACAGTGATTACTGGAGGGAGGTGAGAAAAATCACAACTATTCATCTCCTTAGCCTTAGAAAGATTCAATCTTTTCGTCCCGTTCGGGAAGACGAAATCTCTCGTATGGTTACAAAGATTTCGGGTTTTGCTTCTTCTTCTCATCAAGTTGTCAACTTGAGTGGGATAGCCATGGCTCTTGGCAGCACTATGATATGTAGAATTGCTTTTGGTAAGAGATATGACGAGCAAGGGTCCGAAATGCGAAGGTTCGACCAGCTTCTGCACGAGGCTCAGGCCCTGATGGCCACTTTCTTTGTGTCTGATTATTTTCCTTCATTCAGTTGGGTGGATAAACTCACTGGATTAATCAATCGGCTCGATACAGCTTTCAAAAACTTGGATTCATTCTACCAGGAGCTCATCGACGAGCATCTCGATCCCAGCAGGGGGAAACGATGGAGGAGGAGGGTGATCTTCTTGATATCTTGATCCAGATTAAAGAGCAGAAGTCTTGTTCTGTTGACCTTAACTGGGATAACATCAAAGCATTGTTAATGGTATTGTTTTGATTTTTATCTTTATTTGTTTCAAGTATTGGTTTTAATTCATTATATCTCTCCTACACTTATTATAACAACAAAAGAAAGTTAGTGATAAGATATATCAAGTGGCAATGCTACAGTAGTATAAGGTACAATAATTTTTATTGCCGTAATAAAAATTCTCACGCTTATAATAATGGGAAAATTAATTTGAAGTTGGAAAATTTTGTCATTGATGACCCAATTACAAGAATTTTGTTGTTATTGCACTGGTCATCGTTATTAAGATTTTGAGAACTATTATTGTGATAATATAAAACTTTTTGACATTTAATATATCTAGATGATAATTGTTCCTTAAGTGTAAAGCTTGAATCTAAAGGAGATCACAAACTATTCGAAAATTTTGGAGAAGGCGTTAATATATCAATTTATGGACAAAATAGAAAGTTTTCAATGATAGATTTTTCATTGTCAATTGCTCTTTGTAGATTATATTTGTCGCTGCAACAGACACAAGTGCAGCCTCAACCGTTTGGACCATGACAGCCTTGATGATGGCACCCAATGTCATGGAGAAAGTACAAGCAGAAATCAGAAATTTGATAGGCAAAAAGGGTAGAGTAGATGAAGATGATTTGCCAAAACTTCCCTATCTAAAAGCAGTCATAAACGAGACTTTCAGATTGTATCCCCCAGCTCCATTGCTTGTGCCAAGAGAAACAATAGAAAGATGCATTATAGACGGCTATGAAATTCAACCCAAAACAGTGGTTCACGTTAACGCGTGGGCAGTTGCAAGAGATCCTGAATACTGGAAAAATCCAGATGAATTCTTGCCAGAGAGATTCTTGAATAGCAATATTGACATAAAAGGTCAAGATTTTGGGGTGATTCCATTTGGATCGGGTCGGAGAATTTGCCCTGGAATGTTTATGGGACTTGCAAATGTAGAGCTTACAGTTGCAAATCTCCTCTACTCTTTTGACTGGGAATTGCCTCCTGGGATTAAGGCACAAGAGATCGATACTGAAGTTTTGCCTGGAATCACAATGCACAAGAAGAATGAACTTTTCCTTGTACCTAAAAATTTTGCTTTTTAGGTGGCATTCTTGCTTTGATTAAATTATCCAACTTGATCTTATATATAAAGTTGATTTCTGCCATTTGTTATGGTGTTCTTCCACTGGATTGACTTACATTGTAGATTCTTGAGCTGGATTTTTTAACAACAAATAAAGGAATCTATTAAAATAATTATATCAAGTCGATTTATTTCAATGAAGCCCTTTTCAAATTTCCAAAAGAAAAGAATAAAAAAAAGCAACTTTACTTGAAAATGAGCATCATGTTGAAAATCCAATGTTTTAACTTGAAATAGCAAACAATAAGAAATATTTCAAGGCAAGTCATGAGTTTTAACTTGAAATAGCATACAATGAGAAATATTCCAAATTAAGTCATGAGTTTTAATTTAAAATTGCGTAAAATGAGATTTATGATTCATCCTATTGGAACAATTGGAATATGAGTGCCCGAGTCAATAAAAGTTAATCCGTATTAATTTATAATTGTTTGTTGAAATCTCATTAACAAATTATCAAATTTTGTATTATATCAAAATATCTTATGAATCCAATGTTTATTCTTTGAATGTCATTTATTTAGGTATTTTTTATTTGAACCTAAGAATCATATATATTTTGGAATCTTTTTGAAAAGTCAAAAGCCACATATAAATGAATTTGTCGGGCAAATTTCGAAGGACCACATTAAATGATTTTTGTTTCGGCCCGACTTCTAATAGTACTAGTCAAAATCAAAGGTCACATATGATACAAAAGGAGCAACCACAGATGAAGATCGAAGATGCGAGAACACTAGGCCACTTTGATACAGTCGATGATGGATTTTGTTTCGGCTGTCCACTTACTTTTGTGTGGAGATGAATTCATAGGTAAAGATATTTATTTATTCTTAAATTTTCGTCCATATTTTAAATATTTAAATTTGTGGATATCATTACAGCCAAATTAAATTATTTCGTGAAAAAAAAAATGCCTCAAATATTTTTATAAACTTAAATATTGACAAGAACTCAGTTCAAATTATCACTTTTTAAATTAATAACACGTCTATATAGTAGTGATCAAAATTAAACTAACCTCATAAAATATTTTTATTTATTTATAAATTATTTTAATTTTTCTCCCACAATAAATATAAAATATCACAAAAATATTATAAAAATCACCGACGAGCATCAAAACAATTCCTCTTCATAATTAGACACAAAACAATTTTTTTTTAAATTTAAATATTTGTATTCCTATACTTATACCTAAATTCTTTTTACCCATAATGTAAACTCCTAGAAAAGCAAGAAAGAAACTCATAAGAAAACTTTAAAATATTTCTTTCCTGAGGAATGATGCTAACAGCGAGATATGCTCTAAATTTGTCATATTTCCAACACCTCTATGAACATAATTGTATATATTTTTGTCATATATTTGATATAATTATATTTTTATTTTTGATAAATCTTATGCAAATACATAAATTGAGGTGATTGATAAAAAAAAAAAAAAAATGCTGAAAAGTGAAAATTATTGAAACATTAGATAGCAAGTACAACGATGTAGGCAATACTCAAAAGTGAAAATAGACAAGAACTGCAGGTGCTGCATAAAGGACGACAGACTGCTAATTGAAAAGATGTTGATGTTATTTTTGTACAATAAAAAATGATTAATAATAAATTTTGATATTTTTAATAAGATATACACATTAATTAGATTTATACATCACTATTTATGTAATGTTCTTAATAGATACAATATACACGCACAATTCACACGTCACACACACTCAATTAGACCCAACCACAGGCATTCACAGGTTGAACTTGTGAATCGATCTGTGAGTTCACGGCCGGTTATGGGTTTAATTGCCTGTGAATTGTTGATAGTTTAATAAGTCGGACTACTGGTCCGATTCGAAGGTTTTTATTTTATTTTTAATTATTTTTATTTTTAATCAAAATACTGAAAATAATTTAAATGTGTTGTGCAAAATTTAAACCTGTGACCTTTAAATTATTAAAAAAATACTCTAACCAACTGAACTAATGGGTGTTATATGATTATAATTTTGAATAAGTGCATAAATAAGTTTCATGATTTATTTTTTTATTTTTTTCTCCTTAAATTAATTATTTTGTTTCTGAAAATTAATATAATTGGTGTTGTGTCAATCTTTAAATTTAATTAATTAATTTCAGTAAGTTACAAATAAAGTTTTATATTTAAACATTCTACATTTCATTTTAATAATAAGTAAATTTATAATTTTTTAAAAATATTTAATGATGCTACTTTACAATATCTAATGTTTATTCCCCAACTTGTCATTTAGTATTATTAAATTATTGTAATATTGCATCGATTTTATTTGATAGAATTAACTCCAAATATCAAAATTTAGTAAATTATGATTTATCAATGCAGTGTAAATGAAAAATATTTTTTAGACATTTTAGAAATTAATTTAGTCACTTTTGTTTTTGACCATATACTTAAATTTTAGTTTTTTTTTTTTTCAAATTTAAGTTATTTTTTTTATTAAGTACAAAAATTAACAATATTTTTTACTAATTTAAATTCAAAAAATTTAATAAAAAAATTAAAATAAAATATAAGGATCGAAACCGACCCGACGGTTCCGAAAGCCGAACCATAACCGGTCTTGACGGTTAAAGTTAAGAATTATGATTTTTTTTAAACGTAAAACCGATAGTTTCAGACCATAATCAGCGGATTTTGAACCGTAGTCAGATTTACACTCTAACAGCTAAATTTTAGACACATTTCCTCTCCACCCAAACACACATTCTTCCATATAGAAATATCTTATGGAATCAATATTTTTTTTCTTGGATCTCATTTTATTTAGGTATTTTGTATTTGACTTAGTGAATTATATATATTTTGGAATTTTTTGGAAGTCAAAAGTTTAAATGATTTTGTCGGCAAGTTGCAAACTGCAAAGGACCACATTAAATGATATTTGGGCCTGACCCCAAATACTATTCAAAATTAATTAATAAGAAAGTGATAGATCAGATATACTCTGATACACAGAAAACTAATGCCAACCACAGATGAAGATTGAAGATAAGAGAGCACCGGCCAGTTTTATACATACAATGATGGATTTTGTTTTGGCTGTCCAATTACTTTTATATGGAGATGAATTCATAGGTAAAGATATTTATTTAGTCTTATATTTGGTCGACTTTGAATATTTAATTTTGTGAATATTAAGATAGTCAAATTAAATTATTCCATTCCACGTCAATTAAAAAAAAGCCTCATTCCAATTTAGTAACCATAATTTTTGTTTTATCATAGTAATATTTTTTTATAAACTTAATAGTAACAAAAATTTAGTTTAAGTTGTTATTTTCTATAACTAGTTACACATCTAGCGATCACAATTACACTAACCTCATAAAACAAGCATAATGAGAACTTTCAACCAAAATTTTGTACAATAAAGTTATTAAAATGTTGGATATTCATGTATTAATTGATAATTAAATTGAACTAATTGTAGTTTATTAAATTAACTCTATTGCTTAATTACAAATTGATAATTAAACTTAGTTTAACTCGAGTATAAGCAGTTGACCAACACAAGTAGGTTGCTATCTTATCATAGTATAAATTATGTTTAAACTTGATTTGATAGTTAATTAAATCGAGGTTGAACGAATTTTAATCAAGTCGAATACGAAATCAAGTTTGAGTAGTTCGATCTTTTTATATATATTTTTTTTATTTTTCACAAATTGAATCGAGTTTGAGTCGAACTTCAGATCTTATTGAATAAAAAAATATATCCCAATTTAATTTGTTAAGTTAATAATCGAATCTCAAACAATCTTTTAACAATTAATTTTAAATAAATATTAAATAATTTAATTTATTTTTCATCTTTTGCTCTTCAAAATTATCCCCATTCTGTCGAAACTTAACAGGAAATATAGAATATGTAGGGGGAAGTGCAAAGTTAGATGTGTTTTGGTGACTTTGACTGATTCTCTATCTAAATTGACAAATTTATCTATGCATTTGATATATAATGGCAGATGATGAAACATATTGTAAACAGACCCATGCAATTTAAATTAAATATAAATCTAGATGATTTCTTGAATTTTTTTTGAGTTATTTCAATAACTAATATTTTAGCTATAAAATATTTTCATCTATTTGTAAAAATTAAGAAAATAAAATTCTTTAATTTGTATTAAAACTTTTTTTAATATCTAGTCCAAAATAATATTTCTAATTATAAAAAGGTTGCACTATTTGTCAAATATAAATTACATATATTGTGTATTATTTTTTAATTCATTTGAGTAAGTTATATTTAATTATAAAATACTTTGCATTTTTTTAAGTAACGTTTTACTCCAAATATAAAACATTGAAATAACAATTCTTCCTTAATAATTTTTATTGTTTCTTTTCTTTTAATGTAGATTCAATAATCTATATTTCAACTACAGCTTATAGAAAAACAATTCAAAAATTATATAATAATTTTTATAAATTACAAATTATTTTTTTAATTATTTTCTTTTATATACTTTCAATAATCTATATTTTTAGATATAACTTACAAGAAAATAAATTATTTTAACTAATTAAATATTTTTGTTGCTCACTAAAAAAATAATGAATATAATATAATTATCTAATTTAGATAAATAATACTTTTAATTTCATTTTTGTACCATTAAAAATCATAAAAACCTTTGTTATTTTTTAGTTTAATTTTATTTTTCTATCTTTGTTCTTCCCTACACAACCACCTCCACTGTCGCTGCACTATAAGAAATAGGAGAAATAGCAACGCAAATCTTCGCGATGATATTATATTTCGTCACTAAAATTAAAGTTTACGATAAAAAACTATGAAATTATTGCTAAGATGATATCAACGAATTCTTTAACGACGACATAGATGTATCTAAATAACATTCATCCCAATTAGCGACGAATTGTACAAAATCGCCGCTAACAGCGAAATAGTCCTATCATTGCTAACATATATTTGAATTTTGCATTTTTTTTAAATCTTAGCGACGAAATATTATGTTTCGTCGCTAAATTTAATTCATTTTTTATTTTTTAGTCCAATTGTAGCGACGACATCATGGTCATCGGTAAGATTAATTTTATTTTTTTATTTTAGCGGCGATTTTATTATTTTCGTTGCTAAGGTTAATTTTTTTTTTTTAGATATTAGCGACGAGTTTCTTATAATCATCGCTAATTTAATTTATTTTTTTATTTTTTTTAAATGTTAGTGAGAAAGTATTTAAATTCGTCGCTAACTAAATATGTTAGCAATGAGATTTGCTTATTTGGTCGCTAATTTGTAGGGCTTAATTGACCGAAATCGACCCTCCCCCATTTTTTTATTTCTTCTTTCTCCCGCCGGAATTCAATCAGCCACCATCACCATCGTCTCTGTCTGCCACGCCACCCTCACGTTCGTGTTTGTCCGTCGCTTCGCCGGTGCCCCTTGCTACTCGACATCGCCAGTGTCCCCTTACTGCTCAACATCGCTAACGCCATCAACCGCTACATCCGGCGGCCCTGCTCTTAGTCGCTGACAAGGTCTCTTATTTTTTGATTTTGAAACTTCATATTCTTATTTAAGGTAAAAATTAATTTCTTGCCTTCTTGATTTTGATATTCTTTGTATGCTGATGGTGGGTTGCAAACCAAATAATTTGTTTGCCCTTAATAACTCTAATGCTAATAAATCTTATTTTTCAATATATTGCTGCCCTTTATCATCAAAGGTTACCTTATACTAATATATTTTGCCTCATATTTTAAAATAGATAACATGCATTAATTATCTATTGGAAACAATTTTAAAGAAGATCTTTATCCAATACCTAGATCTAATTGCAATCAGCAGCTCTAAAATTTAAGTGGCATCACCATTGAGAGTTGAAAATGCAATGTTGAGCACCTATTTTCATCCATGAATATTATGCAGTACCTATGCCTTGCAGTAGCACCGAACGGTACCATTTTCAGCTCATTTATTTTAATTTTCAGTCTATGTGTGTTGCTATATTGGAGGTTACTTATTAAATTAAAGATATTTGGATACTTTTTATAATTCTATGTATCTATTAATTTAAGAACTCTTTTTAAAATTCTATGTACCTATTAATTTAAGAACTCAGAAGTAGCTAGAAAACTTAAGAACATAAATAATTTTTATGTTTATTTTCTTTTTCTTTTTTTCTTTCGGGTTATGTTTTGTGGCTTATGAAATCACTTTTTATAGATCTAAAAGGGAGTACCAATGTCTAAATAGATATGTCTATCAAAGAAATAAAAAAAAATGAAGTAAAAAGTGGAGTATTCTTTATATGCGAATTAGAATACAAAATATCATCTTTCATCATATAAATTAATTTTCACTTTCTGTGCATGTGCATTCACAAATCTTAGACCCACGTTTAAAATTTCGCATTAAAATTTTTTAAAATCTTGAATAATTTTAAAATTTGATGTTAAATTCTGAATTATCCAATTTGGACAGTTTGAGAACGTGTACTTAATTGTGATTCTATTAATATGCTATTTGTCTCGTGTACGTAATTAACTATTTTGGTTCGTATTTCCTTTGTTTTTTGGATACATTGTAATATGTGTACTTGGAGAACTATGGGGAGATACTGCCGAAATTTTTACGTGCATGAAACAAAGTTGTCATACTTATAAAACCACAGATAAGTGCACATTCTTGAATGGGATAGGGCCCTTATGAAAGAGTGGAAGGAGAAGTGGAAACAATGCATGCCATTAATGAATATGAATACTTTCAAATCAATTATCTAATTACTATCATCAACAGATCGTATAATTATGGGTCGAAATTGGATAATAAATCAGAATCGAGTGGCTCTAGAATACATAAATGGTTTGAATAATTTTTTGGACGTGGCAAAGAATTATATGTCAACCTTTGGGTTATCGAAGATTCGTTGTCCTTGTCGAAGATGTGGAAATTTATATCAATTTAATTTGGATTACGTTCGAGGACACCTGTATAGATGGAGGATTTCTAAGTTATACAAAGTATGGACTTTTCATGGAGAAGTTACTATACCAATTGTTGATATAGATCCCGTTAATGAAGTTGAAAATATTAGTTATGATGAAGAAGATGACACTTTATTTAACATATTAAATGACTTAGGGGATGCTGAAATTATTGGTAGTAGTGGGGTTCGACGGAAGGATAATAAATGATAACCCATCTGCAGAGGAGTTGAGATAAAGTTATATATCAATGTTTGAATAAGTACATCGAAAGTTATATTCTGGCTATACTAATTTCTCTACATTTAGTTTCTTAGTGCAATTAATGTATGTGAAGGTGTTGAATGGTTGGAGTAATAAATCATTTAATATGTTGCTTCAATTGTTGCAAGAAGCATTTCCGAAATCGAATACAATTCCAAGCTATCATTATGAAGCTAAGAAAATGTTAAGAGAGTTAGGGTTAGGATGTGAATATATACATGTCTGTAAAAATAATTGTGTCTTATTTGGGGATGAACACGAGGGCAAGATACATGTCCGACGTGTAAGGAGCCTTAATTTAAGTATGATGAGATGAACAATAAAAAAATTCCTCAAAAAGTCCTTCAATATTTTTCTTTGAAGCCAAGCCTGAAGCGGTTGTTTTTGTTTAAACATATAGCAAGAGATATGAGATGGCATAAAGAAAAAAGGTTGAAACAGACGGGATACTGAGATACCCAACTGATGCTGAAGCGTGGAAAGAGTTTGACAAATTACATGAAATATTTGCAGATGATTCTAGAAATGTTTGTTTGGGCTTGACAACTGATGGTTTTAATCCATTTGGAAACATGTCAAATGCTTATAGTATATGGTCAGTTTTACTTATGCCGTATAATTTGCCCCCATGAAAAATGATGAAACTATTGTACATGATTATGTTTTTTTTAATTCCTAGGCCTAAGGTACCTGGAAAAGAGATAGATGTGTACTTGTATTATTTAATCAATGAATTGAAGGAGTTATGAAGTGAAAGGATAAAAGCATATAATGCAACTACTAAACGAATATTTCGATTATAACCTGTTGTTTATTGCAGAGGGATATGTTGTCAATGAAGCATTGACTTTCTCATTTTTGTATATGAGCTAATTTGAAATAAGATTTACTAGGCCGAAATGCAATAAAGATGTTACTCAACCCATTTTATTCACCTTAAGTATTTTCAATCAACAAGTAAGAGTGATAAGCAGCCAACGAAATCATAAATTACCTCTTACTTTATATAAGAAAGCACATTGGTATGCTCTTAATAATTACAAGGAAGTCGACCAATATAGAAAGTAAGATTTCAAATTATATTGTATTTTTTTTGTAATTTTGATTGAGTTTGTAATAGTTATATATATTTGTGTGTAGTGAATATTTGCAAATTCTTTCATCAAGAAATCCTTTTTCCTGCATTCTATAATGTCACGAGAAGCAATTTCCGCAGTGGTATAGGGACAAAATGATTAGGCTAAGAAATAAAAAAAATCCGAAGGCTACTACTGAATTATACTCTCTAGCATTGGAACCTGATGTTGAAGTTCGACTATATGATGCTTGTATTGTTAATGGTGTTCGATACCATACACTATGTCGTGATACTCGTCGGACTACTCAAAATAGTGGGGTTAGTGTATCATCATCCGACGAAGACGATAACTTAGATTTTTTTTTAAGTTTTGAAGAATGTTGTTTAATTTTTTACACGTTTGGATATAAGGTACATTTATTTTGGTGTGATTGGATCCAGTATAACCCAAAAAAAAAATCAGTCGTGCAAGAGTTCGATCTAACATGTGTTGACATGTCTAAGACATGGTATGAGGATAATCCATTTATTTTGGCAACTCAGGTAAGACAAGTTTATTACTTGGATGATATAAAGCATGGAGGAAGATGAAAAGTCGTGCAAAAGGTGCAGCATCGACAGATATATGAAGTAACCGAAAAGGAATACGAAAATAGCGAGGAACATGAATTTGAAAGTTCATCTAACAATGAGCTTAATCAAGAGATTTCATCAGATGTGATAAGCCTAAGTGTTCGTCAAGATTTAAAAATTTCAGATCTTTACAGACTAGACATTCAACCTCAGCATATAAAATTATTAGATACACAAGCAAGTTTCTTTGAGAACATACATAATTTTATTAATGATGAAGATGAAGACACTCAATTAGGTAGTGACGGAGAAGAGCAAATGTGTAGTGACTAATGGTATGAACTATCAACTTTTATTTTACTTCATTATATCAACTTCTCATAAGAAAATAATAGAAATTCAATAGGCATATTTGGTTTCTTTTTTTCGAATTGTTTTATCATTTGCTTATCTCTAACTTTATTTCATTCATTTATTATTGTTAATTGTAAATGTTAATAATTATTATTTCAAGCCTGATATTTACATCTTTTGATTGTGTTTACTAATTATTATTTTTTTTCAGTCATTCGCTAGCAGTTGTTTGCACCCTCTAGCCACTCTCTACTATAGTAACTCATTCGAGTTCTACTTACAATAAGAATTTTAAATAGATTAATATTATTCCTAATTTGTTAGTAAAGTTTATAAATAATCTTATTTATATTATTTATTTAACCATATATTTATTTTTTATAGGTATGCCTCCTAAAAGGATTTAGGATCAACCCGTTATTGATCGAACTACTTCTGATATTCCGATAGGGGAAGGTACATCCAATGGTTTATTTTGATTTTTAACTTGTTTAATATTATTATTATTTAATAATTATGTTGAACATTAATCAAACACATTTTTTACTGTTGCAGCTTTTAAGCAGAGGCAGCATCGAGATACGAGAGCCGTACATGGTATTAAAATAAGACATTATATAGAGGAGATGGGGAGGATACCAATCACATTTCGCAAATCTGATGGCCGTCCTACAGGGTAGCATGCTTTCTCCTTTATGATAGAGTTTGGTGTAGCAGTGAAGAAGTTTGCACTGTTATAAGTTGCTGATTGGATGTACATTATAGAGAAGCAGAAGAGGCTCATATTTGATCGGTTGTTGGTTAGTATAATTAACTATCTTTTTTATCGATTTAGTTTCTCTTTGATATATTAAATGTTAACATAATTTTTTTGTAGGCTATGTTTACTGTAAACTTTGGCACAGGACTAGAGTCAGTTAAAAAAGAGACCGATAGGCTGATGAGTACTCGATACAGAGACAATTGCCAAAAGATGCACAAACACTACAAAAGTCTCACAATGCTACTTTGGGAGGAGCGATTGAAACATATGCCTCATGATTTCTGTGAGACTCAGGCGGATTAAGAGTATATGTGCACATTATTCGAGTTAGAGGAGTTTGAGATAAATTTAATTATAAGTTTTAGCTAATTTATTTAATGAAATCTTATATTTATTAATTTAATCTTATGATGTTTATTGCTTTAACTTTTTTTTGCAGAAACGGTCAGTGACGAACTACGCAAATCGAGCAAAGTTACCTTATAATCATCACGGAGGTTCAAAGTCCTTTCTGCAATGCAGTTATAATGGTATAAATATATAAAATCTTAAGTTTTATTTAAATAATTACTTTATTCGTTGAGTAACATATGATATATATTATTTTTAGACCGATTGAAACTAGTAGAAAAGATCAGATTACCATTTTTAATTAAACTCACTACAGCACTACGAAGGGCCGGGTAGGAGATAGAGCTCAGAGTACATATGTAAGTAATTAATTCATTTAATTGTTTCTTTTCAATTTATTTAAAACTAAATATATATGTTGACATTTATTAATTTTAGGATGAGATGGTGTGATTTCGAGAGGAGCACCAACAGTTATAGGCTCACATTGATATCGGGGATGATGCTCATGCCTTAGACGACATACAAATTGTAGATAGAGTGTGTGATTAAGTACTCGGTACACGTTCGGGGTACGTGCATGGTCTTGAAAATGAGCTCAGACCTCTTGGATCGACTACTTCTAATGCTACATCATCTAGACCGACCAATGCGGTACTTAGAGATCAACTTCATATGATATATGATGAGCTAACATACACGAGAATCGAGCTAGCAGATACGAGGACCGAGCTAGCAGACACCAGGACCGAGCTAGTAGACACCAGGATTGAGTTATTTGTTTGTAAAGACAAACTTTATCTCATGGAGTCACAACAAGTCATGATTCTGCAGTATCTTGATAAGATGTATTCCGATGCATTGCAAGCGATACAATCACTAAGCCAATAGCAGCCATCCTTCTCAACTCCACCCCGGCCTCCACCGCCTTAAACTTAGTTTTGTGTAAATATTTCATAACTTTTTTAAATGGATTAATTGTTATGTCAATGTTATTCATATAAGTCGTTGCTATTGTTTTAATATATAGAATTATGTTTAATATATAGTGTTGATTTATTTCTAATTACATCTTTGATTTGTAATTCTGTAGTTATGGCTGGATCGAGAGATGATTCTTATTTTGATTCACATTTAGGTGTATTAGACTTCTGTCTAATTTGTATATGAAGATATTTTATTTTTAATGTTGATTGTTAGAGTAGTTTGTTTAATGATTCATTTGTATAATTTGTGTATATGATGCTTTCTTTAATATTTGATGAGTTTTTTAATAAAATGTGTTTTAGACTTTCTTTAGATTGTTGGAATGATAAATGTCCCGTGAATGGTTGTTGGATATGTTGTGGGGGTTGTTGAATATTTGTGAATGGTTGTGATAAATACGTTGTGGATTTGTTGTTTAAAATAGGATAAAAATTCAAAATGAACAAAATATTTGAAAAAAAATCAAATTTTAGCGATAATTTTTCACAATTCGTCGCTAAGGTTTTTTTATTTTTTAAATATTTCATCAACTTAGCGATGAATTTTCGATATTCGCTGCTAAATTTTTTTGAATTTTTTTTTTAAAATCTTATTAATTTAGCGATGAATATAACAATTCGTCGCAAGGTTTAGTAATAAAATTTGATAGTTTGTCGCTAAAATCAAAAGTTTAGATACGAAATTTTATATTTCGTTGTTAAATTTTTTATATAATTTTTTGAAAGTATTATTAATTTAGAGACGAATTGTGGTTTTTCGTTTCGTCGCTAAATCTTAAATATTTAATTTTTTATATATATTTTAGCGACGAAAGTTTTTACAGATTTCGTCGCTAAATCTTAAATATTTAATTTTTTATATATATTTTAGCGACGAAAGTTCTTACAGATTTCGTCGCTAAATGAATATTTAGCGACAAATTTGCGACAAAAATAGTTATTACTAAACTTTGTGATGTTTGCCGAATTTTTGTCGTCAAAATTTTTTACGACGGTCTTATTGTGGCGATTTTAGCGATGGAAAATTTTCGTTGTTAATATATTTTAGCGATGAAAATATGATTGTTAGCGAACGAAAAATTTTATCGCTAAAATACATTTTTCTTGTAGTGCTGGCATACCTTACCCTCCCCCAACCACCTTCTTCTTAGATTTAAATTTAGTTTCAGATTCAGATCCAGATCCACAAACCCACCCTAACCCCAAAATCCACATCCACTTCTTCTTCAACAGTCCCCTGCTCTTCTTCCCTTCTTCCACAGCCCCAAACCCCCAAATCGATATTTTGTGTGTGTGCATGTGGTGGCAGACGACGACGGCGGTGGTGATTGTGGTGGTGGTGATATTCATGCATATATATGACCATATATATATATATATAATGGAATATAAGAATATAAGACTTGAAAAAGAAAAAAAAATAAAAAAATAGAAATTGAGGAATAAAATATGGGCCATTAATTTTGATTTCAATTGAGATCCAACAATTAATAAAATTTAGATAAGATCTATCGTTACTGTTATCTTAAATTCAAAAGTTGAGATTTTAAAAAATATAATTGACATTTAAGTGAAAGAAATAACGCCGTTAATTTTCTATAAAGTTAGGGATGAATCTACAGAATGTATATTAACACGTGGAGATTTTAGGTTATATTCTTAATGTAAGGTTTTTTTTTGTATTATTGTATTTTTGTATTTTTGCAAAAATATAGAAGGTAATTTGTAATTTAATCCTAAAAGTTAAAAGAGATGGCGGAATAATTTTAAGGGGGGCGAAGAATGGGGATGATGGAATTCATGGAAAGAAGAAACGTGTTCCAGATTACCCCAAATTTGTTGGCCCCAAATTTTCCTTCCAATTATTTTCTTTTCTTATTTATTTGGTGTTACTTTCATCATATAACTTTTTCTTTTTCTTTATTTTTTTGCTATCATTTATTCATTTTGTAATTGATAGAATATTGGTTTAATAACTTAGTGAGCTACTTAAGATAGTTATAAATATTTTAATTTTTTTTTTTTTTTTTTTTTGTTAATGAGAGGTTTAAAGTTAGGTCTTCACTTCAGTCTTTGGTCTTCAGCCGGATATTGCGGTTGATCAAAAAGCTTCGACCATTCTTTCTAAATGGGTGCCTGGGCACCTCATCTTCTCATTTCATCATTGATCTATAATTATAAGTATAATTATAAACATTAGATTAATAATTGGATTCAAATCTAAAATTAGGTATTTGTACTATTTTTTAAATATGAATTCGATAAAATACCGAAGGTCTTATGAGATTCGAAATCAAATTTTATATAAAAGTTTAAAACTTAGATTTGTATCTCATTTCTCTTTATTTGTTAAATTGTATATAAATACAATAATAGTTTAAATATCACCAAAGTATTAGGGTTGTTCATGACTCAAATTTTAATTTTAATTTTGTTTGAGCTTCGTCTTAACAATTTGTAGTCAATTGAAGATTAGGTGCATCTAAAAGAATGATTGTGAGTAAAAAATCTATGATGCTATTTATCAAAAAGTTAAGGTTGAGACCCAAGATTTTAAGAAGTATGAAATTTGGAATTCTCACCAGATGTATGATTATTTTTCTCACATGTATTAATGTGATTATTATTATTTAACTATTGATTATAATTAATTGGTTATTGATGATGGAATTTATTAAGTCATTCTTCATGTTAATTGCTTCACTCAAAAAAAAAAAAAAAATGAGTAAAATATCTTGTAATTGAATATAAATATCACAAATTTGCGATTAGTTATCCCAATATTTTTCTAATTGCATCTACGGATATTTTAATTTTTTCACAATTATCTCAAACTATTTTTTAATATTGAAATCAAAATTTTGATTAAAAAATTTACAAAAGCTATAAGATTTTGAGTTAAGTCTAAGATTAATTATGGTAGGACCTTACTAGTATGGTATTTTTAATTTCAAAGGTTCCCTATTTCACCTATATCTATGTTTTCATAACGTGTTACTAGATGTTAATTTTTAAAATTAAGGAGTTAATTTTTATTGGATTAATTAATTAAATTAATTAATTAAAGTAGTTTTAATTGTTGAATCAAGTTATAAGAATTATAAATTCACTAGCTCATTGATGAACATAATTGGTTATACACTAATTTGGACAAATTTATTTTTTTTAAAGGAAATAATCCAATTATTGTATTAAATAAATTAATTAATATAATTAATTTAATATTTAAATTAATTTAATTGATATGATCAATTAGTTGAACCTAATAAAATTAAAAAAAGCTGAATCGATTTAGTTAATTAAATAAATATTTATTACCATAAATTAATCAATTAATTGATTGAACCAATTAATTAAGCTTCATTTATTTTAGGCCTAAGCTAATGGGTTTGGACTTGATGGAATCAAGATCTAATAAGAATTAGATTGTCACGCCACAAAAATATGACAACCACTGTTGGAAATATTCCATAAGTTTACAAGGCTAATTCAATAATTTTCTATATATTCCAATATTTTATATGTTAGTATATAACATCTATACCTCTAATTATATTGATAATTACAAATCAGTACATCTCATTTTCTAAATAAACCCTATAATTTATTAACTCTCCACCTAGCAAAGTTTTAAATACATAAAACATAAAACCTTAAAATATAAATCTTCCAAAACATAAACGTAAACATCTAAAATAAGCCACTAAGTCATAAAAAAATAATAAATTATTATTATTGAAATTCATCCAATTAAACAACTCAAAAACAATACAAGTAATTAACTTGATCTCCTTTCATAGTCTAAGAATTTTCCCAAGCAACTAAGGTTGTGATCAAATGGCATACCCATTTTGAGAATTGATTTTATGAGAAAAGTGAGGAAAATTAATTTGGAAGAAATAAAAAGTAAAATTAAATATGTATTTGGATAAGTTTTTCTGAGAAAAAATGTTCTAATAACATTTGATGGGATATATATTTTTTTATTTATTTTATGAGATGGTGTTTGGTTAAGTTGTTATTCTATTGAGAAAATTAAGGAAATATGTTTGGTTAATAATGATGGATTTTTTTCATAGAAAAAATATAATCATAACATGTTTTTTATGAGATGGTATTTAGTTGGATTTTTGTTATATGGAAAAGACTAGATAGGTGGAAATATGTGATTTTACAAAAAATTATCTTAAATGTCAAATAAACATCGATGTTTTAAAATAAAAAAAAAATGAGAAACATAATTATATGAAATGGAGTGACCAAGCAATTACAACCTATGTCTCGATATCTAAAAAGTATTAGGAGAATTATGAGCACGACGCCCAATAATAACCCAACATTCAACTAATAATATCAAGCAAGTAAAAAAAAATAGTGGTACATTTTTTTTTTATAGATAACAATTTTGTGAATTTTTGTAAACTATCCAATCTTCACATAAAATCTACTATGTAAAACCAAATATATAGGACAATCATGGTTAGAGATATGTTTAACCCACACGTCTTAGATCCTGATACATGCTTAACCCCTCTATATTAGGTCCTAGTATAGGCATAATCTTCTTTCACTGGATCACTAATCAAGCTCTCAAATTTTGATAAGTCTCGATTGCCCATTGTCCGTAATAGTCAATCATATACGGCCGCTACATTTATACTATGTTCATGAAATAACATTTTAATATATTCTCAATATTCGTATTTAATATTCAATACACATATAAGATTGCTTAATCCAAGTCGTAAAATTACACACGCACACCAAAAATCTTACTTATATGAATTCAGTCACTTACGTGCAATTCCAACACTTAAAAATAATCAAACCATCCAAATATATTTTACTCATTTACAACAAAATCTAAAAATATTTATAAACCATCAATCCACTAAACTATTTATACTTCATCTTGTAATTCCCATTTTCAAAATCTTAAAACTTAAATAATTGTGCTACATAAATAATTACAAAAGACAAATAATTCACTTGGTATGAGGTAAACGGGCTAATTACTTGAATTTTTCTAATATCATAACAATCAATTACTGCGCTACATCTTCATGTATATATTTTTTTATATATATGAATATATATATATATATATATATATATTATATTACAAACCTAATTAGATATCTATATATTTATGATTAGGCAATGGGTTTAAAAAAAATAATTCAACCTTTTCATGAACGCGTGTGAGAAAAATAGAGTCAAGAGGAACAAATTGGTTATATTTAAACTGGATTTTCAAAGAGTAACAAATTCATAGTAAGAAGCCACGGTGGGTTAATGACAATGCGTCCTTTGCATGCACCAAATAAATAATGTTTCCTATTGTTAGAGATGTATATATTAGTGAAAAAACAAAATGTGACAAATGCTATATATTACTGATTAGTTCTTTATCGGCTTTTCCAACTCTCATCAATTTTTAAGTACGTGTAAGTGAATTAATTGTAATTATTTCTTTGTATTATTTGGAAATATGATAAAATTATTAATAGTAACTGGTGATGTATACGCGAGGTCTTCAATTTATTAATCACCAAAATTTTGCAAGTTTGTTCATCCAATTAAAAAATTGACAAAAATTCATGTGCAGCTAATTTTTAAATTCAATTTATAATTTAAATTGAGATTGGTGGTATACCTTAAACTCGAGGGTTGAGCTAAGAATCAATCGGCCGAACTGATTCTGATGTTTGGTAGGTTGGTTGAGTGTTAGGCTGATTGATTTAAGCCTAGTGAGGCCGAGCTCCCTGGACTGGGATAGTCCTAGGTTGGAATTAGGGGTAGTTCTACTAAAAGGCTATGAAGGCCCAATACTTATAAGTATTAATTAATCTTATTGATTGAGAATCATATCTGTGCAAATATTATGCAATTGAAAAACACAAATCTCAATAATTTATAAAAATATTAATTATTATAAACAGTTATATGTACAAATAATTTTTATATAATTTAAAAGTGAGTACACAGCAATTGAACTTACATAAATACTAGTCTATTCTATAAGAAAGATGCATGGCTTCACAATTTCCTCCTCCCTCGTGTCCAACATTTCAAGCTTAACTTCTTCCAAATTAATTAGCTCACTTCATTTCCACCATATCCACAATGATACTTCTCTTATTAATAACTCTACTGATGATCTTGATATACCTTTTCCAGAAACACAGAAAGGCAGTGAAAACCCATGTTCCACCAGGTCCTCCAGGCCTGCCTTTGATTGGAAACCTGCACCAATTTGGCACAGCCAGCAATACTCATGTCCATCTATGGAAACTTTCCAGGAAATATGGTGCCCTTATGCACATGAAGTTGGGTTCTGTGCCAGCACTTGTAATTTCTTCAGCAAAATTGGCAAAAGAAGTGCTGAAAACCCAAGACTTTGCTTTTTGTAGCAGGCCAAGACATTATGGGCAGCAGAAGCTGTCCTACAACTGCTTGGACATAGCCTTTTCGCCATACAGTGATTACTGGAGGGAGGTGAGAAAATTCACAACTATTCATCTCTTTAGCCTTAGAAAGATTCAATCTTTTCGTCCCATTCGGGAAGACGAAATCTCTCGTATGGTTACAAAGATTTCGGGTTTTGCTTCTTCTTCTCATCAAGCTGTCAACTTGAGTGAGATAGCCATGGCTCTTGGCAGCACTTTGATATGTAGAATTGCTTTTGGTAAGAGATATGATGATCAAGGATCAGAAATGCAAAGGTTCGACGAGCTTCTGCGTGAAGCTCAGGCCCTGATGGCCACTTCCTTTGTATCTGATTACTTCCCTTCATTCAGTTGGGTGGATAAACTCACTGGATTGATCAGTCGACTAGACGCGGCTTTCAAAAACTTGGATTCATTCTACCAGGAGCTCATCGACGATCATATCAATCCCAGCAGGACCAAAACGATGGAAGAGGAGGGTGATATTCTTGATATCTTGATCCAGCTTAAAGAACAGAAGTCTTGCTCTATTGACCTGAACTGGGATAGCATCAAAGCATTGTTAATGGTATTGTTTCGATTATTATCTTTTGTTTTGTTTCAACTTTCAAGTACTGGTTTTAATTCATTATATCTCTCTTACAGTCACTGCAACAAACAAAGAAAGTTAGTGATAAGATATTAAGTGGCTATGCTAAAGAAGCATATGGTATAATAATTTTATTTCGTAATGTGACATTTTGATAATATTAAATTTTATCATTGACAACTCAATTTTGTTGTTACTAAACTGTCATTATACAATTGTCAAAAAGGTCAATTTGACAATTTAAGAACAATCTTTATCACTATTAATTTTTTGAGAACTATTATTTGTTACAAATAAAACTTTATGTTATTTAATACCTACATGATAATTGTCCCTTAACATATTCTTGCTAAAAAATTATTGCAAATAAGTGTCAAACTTGACTCTGAAGGAGATCACTAACTAATAGAAAAATTTTAGGGTAGGGTTAATATATCAATTGAAGGACAAAACAGAAAGTTTTCATTGGTAAAATCTTCTTTTTTAATTATTGCTCTTTGTAGGATATATTTATCGCTGCAACGGATACAAGTGCGGCCTCAACTGTTTGGATTATGACAGCCCTGATGAAGGCACCCAATGTGATGGAGAAAGTACAAGCAGAAATCAGAAATTTGATAGGCAAAAAGGGTAAAGTAGATGAAGATGATTTGCCGAAACTTCCGTATCTAAAAGCAGTCATAAAGGAGACTTTGAGATTGTTCCCCCCGGTTCCAATGCTTGTGCCAAGAGAAACAACAGAAAGATGCATTGTAGACGGGTATGAAATTCAACCCAAAACAGTGGTTTATGTTAACGCATGGGCGGTTGCAAGAGATCCCGAGTACTGGGACAATCCACATGAATTCTTGCCTGAGAGATTCTTGAACAGCAATATTGACATAAAAGGGCAAGATTTTGGGTTGATTCCATTTGGATCTGGCCGAAGAATGTGCCCTGAAATGTCTATGGGACTTGCAAATGTGGAGCTTACAGTTGCGAATCTCCTCTACTTTTTTGATTGGGAATTGCCTCCAGGGGTTAAGGCAGAAGATGTCGATACCCATGCTTTGCCTGGAGTCACAATGCATAAGAAAAATCCACTTTTCTTGGTACCTAACAAATATGTTATTTAGGTGGCAATCTTGCTTGGTTAAATTATCCAGCTTGACCTTATATATGAAGTTGATTTCTGCCATTTGTTATTGTGTTCTTCCACTGTATAGACTTACATTATAGATTTTTTTTACAATAAATAAAGGGAGCTATATAAATAATTATATCAAGTCGATTTATTTCAATGAAGCCCTTCTTAAATTTCCAAAAGAAAAAGAAAAAGAAAAAGCAACTTTACTTGAAAATGAGCACCATGTCGAAAATCCAATGTTTTAACTTGAAATAGCACAAGATGAGAAATATTCCAAATTTAACAAGAGCTTTAATTTAAAATAGCATAGAATGAGATACATGGTTCATCTTATTGGAACAATTAGAATAAGAACTTGGAAATCGATAAAAGTTAATTCATATTAATTTATAAATTATTCGTTCGAAATTCATTAACAAATGATCAAGTTTTATATGAAATATCTTATGGAATCAATATTTTTTTCTTGGATCTCATTTTATTTAGGTATTTTGTATATGACTTAATGAATTATATATATTTTGGGATGTTTTGGAAAGTCAAAAGTGTAAATCATTTTGTCGGCAAGTTGCAAACTGCAAAGGACGACATTAAATGATATTTGGGCCTGACCCCAAATACTATTCAAAATTAATTAATAAGAAAGTGATAGATCAGATATACTCTGATACACACAAAACTAATGCCAACCACAGATGAAGATTGAAGATAAGAGAACACCAGCCACTTTTATACATACAATGATGGATTTTGTTTTGGCTGTCCAATTACTTTTATATGGAGATGAATTCATAGGTAAAGATATTTATTTTGTCTTATATTTGATCTACTTTGAATATTTAATTTTATGGATATTAAGGTAGTCAAATTAAATTATTCTATTTCACCACATTAAAAAAAAGGCCTTGTTCCAATTTAGTAACCATAATTTTTGTTTTATCATAGTAATATTTTTATTAACTTAATAGTAACAAAAATTTAGTTTAAGTTATTATTTTTTATAATTAGTGACACATTTATAGTAGTAATCACAATTAAACTAAATTTATAAAACAAGCATAACTTTTGGTTGGCTATTATAGTTTATCATCTTGGAATTTAGAATTGAGTTTTTTCTTAATTACTCTAAATTTATTATTCTCTATTTATATTCTTATTGTTAAATATTTTAAATGCAACAAATTTATTCAGCATTCTTAAATTCATTTCTATTCCCATATAATTTTATTTTTATATACTGATCACCCCTTAAGAGTATAGTAAAAAAATATATGCGGGTATTATTTGGCATTCATAATAATTCGTGATTCGAATTTTATTCGGATATAATACAAAAAATATCAAAAACATATCGCCGAATAACATGAATTCGGAGATAGGTAAATTTTTTTATATTAAAATGAACTTATAATTCTAAATTTAATCTTATTTTAATGAATTATCTTAAGTTGAAATTTAATTATTTATTTTATATTTTAATCTACGCTTATTATTGTTAATTGAAATTCTTAGTTAATGAATTATTTTAAATATACTTAAGATATAAAATTTTAGTTTATTATTATAGTTTATCATCCTAAAATTTAGAATTGAATTTTAGTTGATTAGACTAAGCATATTATTACATATTTATATTTTTATATTTTTTAAATTTTAAAACGAAACAACTATCTTATCTTCTAACTAATTTTAATTTAATTATACTATCTTAAAGTATGATATTTGATTACTTTTTATTTTATTATTTTATTTTTTTAATTATTCTAAATCAATGGTTTTATAGTATATTATTAAATTTTATTTATTGCTCTAAGTTAATTAATCTAATTTCATTATCCTCTATTTATATTCTTATTTTTAAATATTTTAAATATAAAAAAATTTATTAATTTCAAGTAGGTCATACTGTAAATGTTTCATAAATCATACTAAGAGTTAATTTTATTTGATTAATATAATTTTATTAGTTATTCTAATTTTATATTTTTATTTTATGAATTATCTTGGTTATATATAATTAGTTAATTAATTATTCTAAATATACCATTATAAGATTTGCATTGATTAATCTAAATTTATTATTCTTTATTTATATTCTTATTTTTAAATTTTTTAAATATATGAAATTTATTAATTTCAAGTAGGTCATATTCTAGATGTTTCATAAATCATAATAAGAGTTGGTTTTATTTGATTAGCCTAATTTTACTAATTATTCTAAATTTGAATTCTTATTTTATAAATTATCTTAGTTATATATAATTTTTTGATTAATTATTCTAAATATACCATTATAAGATTTATATTAAATTTTATTTATTGATTATGTTAGTCTAATATTTTTATATATTTGATTATACAAAAATGAAGTTGACTGAATGGTGTGAGTTTTCACATTTTTTTCAAAGGTATTGTGTTAGATTTCATTGAAAAACTTTATGTTTAAGATTCGCAAACATGTTTGAGAACTTATCAAACAAGTCAAACTTGCAAATAGATTCTGAGATATAAACGAGTCGAACTCGAGATCAAACTTGTGAACAGACTTGCGAGCATATAAACGAGCAGACTCGCGAGCTAACGAGCCAAATACTAATAAGCTCGAATTCGGTTCGATAAAATTTTCAAACTCAAAATCGAGTTTGAATTCGACTTTTTAAAGTTATCGATCTATTTCAAATGAATTTTTTTTCAAGTCGATATACGAATAGCTCACGAGCGCCTTGGTTCATTTATAACTCTAGTGAACACCAATTTGGAGACAAAATTGATGGTGTGG